>JAODLL010002504.1:0-35677 GCA_026546735.1 Forbesichthys agassizii | reverse complement strand
GTTGCTCGGGAAAGGGAAGTTTGGGGTCCCTTGCTGAAGCTGCTGCCCCCGCGACCCGACTCCGGATAAGCGGAAGATGGATGGATAGATGTGAATAAGATGTTATTATCATATTTGCCAGATTAGATAGGTTCATGTTATTTAATAAGATAATAGGTGATTCCACAGCAGATTTTATCGAACCAATGGGCATCTGCCGATGTGTATTTTGTCTGTATGTTCTGCTTAATATTATGATACACTCTCACTCATTAAACATTATGCATGTTAACAAAAACAAATGGGGTAACTTTACCAGATTGTTTTTTCTTGTTATTTAGAGTCCCAGTCTCCTCCCGGAGTACTTTCTCAACTCTAAACATTTCATACATCGTCACCTTTGGTTTTAAAACACACAGACCACTCAACTGGCATGTGATTGGAAGTTCTGCCACAGACTGTTTACAGTACACTTTGTTCCTATCTAGTCTGTAAAAACAGAAAAAATACTATTAAATTTAACGTAACCCGAGTTATTATTTGGCTGTTTATAATGTCAATTTGAAGATGCTAATGAAAAAACTGCACATAAGAGGGAACAATCAGTGTGTGAGTGAAGTGAACACCCCCACACACCCCCACACCTAAGTGTAATCAGCCACTCAAAACACCTGTTTGGATCGGTACTTCAACAATTATGTTCAAGCGAATCTCCGAATTTTCGGAAAGTTCTGACTTCCGACATGAAAAAACAATACAAAATGCCCCCTCCTGAATTCCATGCTGGAATCTTGGTCAAGGTTGCTCAACAGAGTTTCAACTTGATGTTGTCAAATGAATGAATATTACAAGTTTTAATATTTTTTATTTGTAAAACATGTCGAAATGCACTTTGAGATTATTAATTACAGTAATATGCAAATGGTTGTGTAAAGATATAACTTTGAAATGCATTGCTGTTATGTAGTTATTAGCGGGTTTAACAGCTGTTATGTGGTAACATTGTGGACTCTTTTGGAAAGTATCAGAATAGTGACATGTTTAACTGTCAGAAAAATACATTGGTCAAGCTCAGGCACTTAATAATATTAATTATGTGTGGAATGTTCATATTGCATAGACTGTGATGTTATTTCACCCTGTTAGGGGCATTTACATTGTTTTTACAGAATGTTAATACTATTGACGTTGATACTATATATCTTATTCAATTATATTTATATTATAATGAGTTTATTTTGAACCATGAAGCATAATAGGGTGGAACATGACAGTTATGTACAGCAGTTAATTTATGTATTCAAACAGTCTGGCATTATTTTGTTATCGTGACCACATGGCCAGTTTTTATATCCCTTACTGAAATTATATTGCTAGTTTAATCCACAGATATACAATTTTAAATTCATCACTGTAAATTAATTTAATTTATAATTTCCACCCTAATAGGTTTATAATCTTAATTGGGTGGAACCTAACAGGGTGGGCATTTTTTTAATCTAAATTAGCCACAGTTCTGTAAGCGATCAAGGTTTAGCTAGCTAACCTTCTACACATTAACAGGACTTTTATAACTATATCAAATGTTTTTATTTTATTTTATAATTAACATGGTGTAACTTTAATTGTGTCATAAGCAAGTTAACATCACAGAACATTTAAAGTTACCTTACATTTAGCCTTTGATGTCCCACCAACATAATGTAAATTCCTGAATATAGCCTTAATGTAATTGTAGTTGTTTTTATTTAGAAGGCAAAAACTACAAACAGGGTGGAAGATGACTTCTGGGACAAAGAGTAAATTATCAAATTGTTATGAAATAAATAGTTTCCCCTGGTATACTTGAATGTTTAGAGATAGTTTAACATTGTTTATAAAACAATTGAAGAATATTTAGAGTATTTTATAGTGTCATGGCTTATTTGTTGTCCTTATTGTGGAACCAACTTAAAATAGAATGCATACCAAAATAAAAGGTTAGAAAAATAAAAATAAAAGTTTATTCTGGTTTTGTTATAATAAAGACCTAAATCTAGAATTGGAGCCATTTGTTATACATATTTGTATAACAACAACTTTTACAGAAAATATATGTTACTGGGACAGAAATGTTACCGCATACCAAGAATGACCCACCCCTCTTTGATAGCACTTCTGTGATAAAGATATATTGTTGGATCTCAGAATACTTCCCTTGAAACCCGTAAGTGAGCGAAGGTAAAGAGGCAGGAATAAGGCAACTAATACAAACCATTGTTCTAGAAATGATAAAACACAATTAAAAAAAGAAAGAAAAACATTTATTGAAAATCGATACAGGAATTAACATATATCAAAACACAACATCATTGCCTCATAATATGATACATTCTCATTTAAACATATGTATTACATCTCCTACCTGCATTAAGCCCTCTGAGCCATAGCTCCACACAAAGACTACGTGTTCTTCCGCCGAGGTATCCCTCTAAGTATAAACTCACTTGACAGTCTCTCCCATACCCCATGACTTCTATACAGTCAGGGATGTGGGGTGACAGTTGAATGACACCACATAAGTACCTGGTTCGGTGAATGGCGTCACCTATTAAAACGGACATGTCCTTGACAATGCACCTGCCTATATTGCATGATATGTGGTCAGGTTATCTATTCAACCCCACTATAATCTTAGAGGTCCAATTCTAAACATCTATTTAATGGCCATAGTAGTGAAAATAGAAGGTAAGTCTTCTCTACCAGCACGTTTACCAGGCAACCATCTATTGGCTAGTTCATTGTGGTTCCATCACGTATGATTTGTAAAATGCTTGAAAAAGGCTGGTGCGATTCTTGACTGTAGCAGTCATTGTAAGCATGATATAAGACGATTTCTGCCCTGCTTTGCAAGAGACCACTAAAGAAAATAACATTACGGTAACCAAAGAAAAACCTTGTTGGAGACAACGCATTTGCACAAATGTATTGAAGAACAAAAAAGAAAAAAATAATCTCACCATATACATATAAATACTTTGTGTGCAAATTGCAATTGTAGAAATCTGCAGCCTGGGGATGTTTCGCTCTCTGTCAGGCTGAACACCGGCGACTGTTTGGTTTGGACGTGCTGACTGAGTCGTGTGTGTAGCGAGACGTGTGTGGTATGTGTGTGTGTGCGTGCATTTTTATCTGCATGACTGCTAAGAATTTCAATAAGTCCAACCATTTTGGCTTTTACACAAATTGAATGTCTGCGGTGGTTGAAAGGCACTTATTCACAATTTGCAGAGGTCATTAATTGTTAACCTGACTGGTTATTTCCCAGTGGCAAACAGTTCACATCTGTGTAAAGTGTAATAGCTCTCAGGCGTGAATGTGTGAAGGGGGTGGTCTCAGCTAAAGAACATTTCTTATTCTATAGTTCTCTAGATTTCAGGTTTAAGTATATTTTCTATACTCGAACCCCAGCATTTCTGCACCAGTTCACTGTTTGTGTTTTCAACACTGTGCGTGGATGATGAGGGGTAGAGAGTGCGAGACTAGGGTCTCTATACGTGAGTGTACTACAGAGACATATAGGCTGTTTGTTTCAAACCAAACCAAAATTGTTGATGCTTGTTTCAACCACAAGGGAGAATAAAGAGTGTACCTGGAACAGTAAAGTGTAACTGCACCCTAAATTGTGTTTTTTGAGCTGTTAACTACATAATAAGACTGAACTGTGATTAGACACATAAATGCTGGTGTTAATATTGACTAAATTCAAATCTGCATTTTATGGTTTGAAAATGGCTCCACACGTCAATAACGTTAAAAATCCCCCTATATGCCCTGGCTGGTTTCCAACTGTACTCCTCAAATACTTGTGTGTCACAGGGAATCTTCAACACATTCGGTCAATGAAGGACTTGACCTCTTCCCCTTAAGTAAATAAGTCTTCGCTCAGCTACTTTACTATGTTTTAGCAATGGGTGGAGTCCAGCTCAGAGCTGCGGTGAAGTTACACTTTTACCCTTTGAGTGAGTTTTACTGCAAAGCAAAAGACGTGATCTCTCCTCTCAAACAGTCACCGGGATGAAAACATGAACATCGACATCAGAGGTACAGAGAAGGCGCCATGTCACGTCCCACGGGTCATGTGACCGTCACCTGTGACCCTCATGAAGAAACACGATTTAACAACCTTTTGATAAATAAAACATCACACGTTATGAAAATAGTATTCCAGGGAGCCAGCTTCCCATTTTTTCAACACAAAAAATATATCTGGTGCGAGTTTGCTACCTCACACTGCGGAGTTACAAAACCTCCTTGCATCTTAATATTCTGTTTCTTTGTCAGTTAGCCTAGCTGCATGATAAATAGTAACCACTGAGGCTTGTGTTCGCTATTAGGTATTAAAAAGTTCGCTGAAAGTCCCTTACATGTGTATTAAAGGCTTATGTGTCGTCCAGGAAGCGATGAAACATCCTGAAGCTCTCCCGTTCCTTGTCGCTATCCCAGACTGCGTGACTTTCCATTCGGGCCTCTCCGAGGACGACTCCGGGTCCTACCATTTCCCGGGGATAGGCGTTCCACATTCGTACCATGAGACGTAGCTGATGTGGGAGTGGCCTCCGATCTGGCCAAAGTACACTGGCTCCTGCCTCATGGCTCTGTAGTAACCTGGACGACAGAAAAAAAGCTAATTTATGAAGAAAGTATCAGAAATGCTGGTCAGAGCAGGTGTGTCAGAATACCTATAATGTATGCGTGTAATGTATCATTCATTTATTGATTTGTAAACATAATTACCAATTTCTCTAAAGGTAATAAACTAAATTTATTTTGAAGCGATAGTGTTTTAAAGTAAAGATTTCCCATGAGCCCCGTTTCTTGGTAGAAAAAACGTTACTTCCACTCTCAGTATGTTTATATTGACAAGACGGGAGACATTGAGGTACTTCAGTTCATACATCAGCTGCCTTAAGGTAACCATTTTTTTTCTTAGGATTTTGCATCAGCAAAACCCACCTTCTCTTGCAGAGAGCTGGTCAGCTCTGAGTTGCCGTCCTGTTTTCCCATCCAGGAATGAATCTACAAACTGGCAGTGGTCCTCTCCATGCCCCGCCTGGTCTCCAATGTTGTAGAATTTACCTAGGACAGGAATTGACCGGGACGTCAGGATTATAAATACAAAAGCTGGAGCCAAAATGGACAGGTGCCTATGCTACTTGTTTCCAGTCAATGATATTATACTACTAGTACAGCACGTCCTTTACATCTGTGCACCATTGAGTCTTCCTGATACATTGCTGTCAGCTCATTCAACAACTTAATGCACTTACCATGGAGGGTGTCACTCAGGTAGATCTTGTACCTGAGCGAGTTGCACAGCTGAACGCCTACAAACTTCCGGTACCAGGTCCTCTTGACGTACTGTTTGCCATTGCAGTCGGAGTACGAGTCGGTTTTGAAGGGGAACTGTGTCCAGATGGCGTCCTTTCCTACAGACAGACAGGTGGGAAGGTTGTGAGTTTGATCCCCGACGTGCCTGACATACCTGTTAGCATCCTTGAGAAAGATGCATAACCTACTTGCTCCTAAAATACTACTTATACCATCTTATCTATTTAAAATACAAATGCAGTTCTCTTTTCATAACTTTTCAATGACTATTGCAAGGTAAACTTGCGTATTTACTAAAGAAATATAGAATTATTTGCTAAAGGGGAAGAGGTCAAATCCTTCATTGACATGATGTGTTAAAGATTCCCTTCGCTGTGTGACGGCATAAAGCTCAAGTTACTAGCTTACTAGCTTCAATAGAAAGGGGAGCTTAGCTCAGAAGGATAATATTATTGGAGCTTGCCGCTTCACAATGTAGAAATATTGTCTTGCGCTTTCCAAAAAGAGTTCTTAGCAGCATAGCAAAGCAGACCGACTGTCGTACAGCGAAATCCGAGCGCCTTTCAGAAAACGATCAGAGTCACTGTCCGAACAGTAATAACAAATGCTGACGCGGAACAGGGGAGAGACAGGGGGCTCTGTTATGTGTCTATCTGTGTAAATGTTTGGCCTGGCGCTTGCCTCTGGCCAGGGATGTTGTGAACTCACTGGGCTGTGAGGCTGTAAAGTGTGTGGCGCGAGAGACGTGAGTCTCTGCAGACTGCCTGAAGCTGCTAAATTGCTTCACCATCCACCCAGTTGGAAAATAAGTGTCAAGTGTTTGTCTGTTTAACTGAGGGCCATAGGTTTATAGCTATTGTAATGCAATATAATAATGAGAAGCCTTTGTATTATAGCTCTTTTGATTAAAGCTAGCAAGAGGAATGCAATATCCCTTACTGGGGTTTACGCAACATCTTAAAGTCCTTGTGGCTGCAAAGACCACCAGTAACTTTTGTAAATACCTGCAAACAATTCGTGATACCATCTTTATCTCGCAAGCTACATTTTGACTTTGACACGAGTATCAATGGGGAACACCTTAATTCAAAAGCATTTGTCATAAAGGCAGTTCAAATACATTTCAATCAAACTTCTTTGCGTTTGATTGGATCTTGCTGGCCACTGATTGGCCCAACTGTGCTCTAATCGGTCGACAAACGCTTTTGCATCGAAGGGTTCCAGACTGATATACCAGACCATCCTGATCTCGCAAGGGATGTATTGCACGACGAGCGACCTGTAGTGTGTGCACAGCTTACCTGAAACGTTCTCACTCACGCGAGGGTCAGCTGTAAGAGAAAAGGACAATATTATGAAACCAGGTTGCAGCTTTCTTCCCGTTTAATTTTCCATTAACTCAGGAACAAGTTAGCTTATACAGTGTACAAATAGTAATATTATTGCTCATTAATCCTAGCTTAGTGTTTCTAAATAATCAGAACCATAGGGGGCAGGATGGTCTAGTGGTGTTGACCTACTGTACCTGTAAGCATCCTTGAGCAAGATGCCTAACCCCTAACTGCTCCCGGTGTTTGGTTGCACCTTGCATGGCAGCAATCACGATCCGTGTATGAATGTGTGTGTGAATGGGTGAATGTGAGGCAAAATACTGTAAAGCATTTTGGATAAAAGCGCTATATAAATGCGCCCATTTACCATTACAACCTTCCTGTGAAATTAATGACAAATAACATGTGGTGCTCCATTTTAGTTGTCTACAACTTGTGATTCAGTGCTCGGAAAGTGTTATTAATGGTTTGCCATTAAGTCTGTCTGTGTTGTGAGTGGAATTGGTTGGGGTGACAGAAAAAAAAAATAGCGCACGTGTTTTTGACCTTAATATCAGTTCCCTTCTGGGCTGGTTAGTTTTCATAGAATCATTAGAGATTTACCCCATGGCAGAGAACAGCCATGCTGAAATGGTTACACATAATAGCTTTACACGCATGAAGTCCAGATTAATGGACTTAATATATAGTTTTCCTGTATAATATCCCAACTGAATCTACCATGGTTTGGTTTAATCTCTCATGATAAATGTGCGCTATGGAGTCTGTCAGTCCCAGACAATGAACTTGAGTGCTTTGTCAACCGTGCCCTGGATAAATCAATCTACAGTTTCTATACCTGACTCTGTGTTGAAGGTGACTGGCTCGCTGGGTGGGCCCGCTCCCATTGAGTTCTTAGGCAGCACCTTAAAATCATAACTGTAAACACAGAAGAGGGGGGAAATAGGAATTATTACATCTGTGAGTATGTATTGCGACCAAATAGCAGGCACACTATTTCTGATCAATTCCAGCAAGAAAACTGAACAAAAAAAATGGAATGACGAAGGAAGCAAGGAAAGAAAGAAGGAAAGAAGAGACAGACAAGAGATAAATGAGAGAAAAACACATTTTAATGGTAGATGAGCTCAACAGGTACCCCAAAGCCCCCGCATACAAACCCTCCCCCTTTCTCTCAATCTCATTTCCCGTGTCTTCATATTGTCCACAAATTATTTCCACAGAACTTCCTGTCGTCCTGAGCTGTGCAGCATCAAACCAGACGGCGTGCACACGCACGCACACGCACACAGCAAGAAGCTAATGGCTAAAGCTCGGGTGCTGTTGTTCCCGCCCAGACAAAAGCTACAATACTATCCTCTCACTGTTGCTATACACGTGAAGCAAGCTCAACACAGCGATAGCGTGTCGTAGCTCGACTGTTATTGTAGAACGGTTGTGCAATAACACAATGGACAATTGTAATTGTACAACTGTCAGCTATCAATATCCAGCCACTCCCAGTGATAGTTAGGGCTTAAATATCTTGCTCAACAATGCTGAGGTGCTGGAGGGGGAGGGATTAGGGTATTATGCAGCCGTGTGGTGCCTGCGTGGCTATGAGCTACGCTCCAGCTATGGTTCGAGGCCCCCAGGCCTTCACCTGAGTGATCTGCTTCATATCCCACCACCTCGCTCCGTGCCAGGGAGCTGTCCTGGTGCGCATGTTTGATGGACGCCCCTTAGTGAGAAGCAGCAGGGACGAGCTCCGTTGTCTTTGCCCTGATGTCACGGTGTTCTGTTTGCATTCTAATCAGGCATCTGCCCCCCCGCTTCTCCTAAGGTGTGTTTAAACCACTGCCAGTGGACTGTGCTCCTGGAGGAATGGCAGACAGGCCAGAGGTGGTCTATAGTCCTGGATATGTTCACAATGCATGGTAATGTAGCTAGAGATACAGTCTACGGGCTGTGTGAAGGTACATTGCTCCATTGTGTTGTAGTGCTCCCTCCCTCCCTCCAATCACATTTCCTGATTAATGTGTTGGTGGTTGGACGGGAATGCTCTGGACACAGTACATGTAGAATACCTGCCAAACCGCTCTAATGTCTGTGATAAGCTTGGCCTGTTAACAGCAAAGTTGAAGGCAGGGTCAGTTATTCTTGAGAACGCTTGCTCACAGTTTATTTTTAACCGCTTTGCTCCAAAATTCACAACCTTGGTGTAATTGTTCCCAATTCTAGACACAAAAATCACCTATTGATGCTACAAAATACACATTTTTCACAACTCTAACACATTGCTTGGATACAATGCACATACAATATAATTTGTTCATTGAAATCAGATCACCTGTTAAATACAACAAAACTTAACATCAAAGTATTACCATTTCAAAATTCAATAATTTAAGTAACTGATAACTGAACTAATGTTAAGTAACTGATAAGTAACTGTTGCATTACTCTTACAGTATCGCATTGAATTATGGAAACTGACAACCAATATTCCAAGTTTAGATCATAAAAGTTTCAAAATAAAGAGATCCAATGACACCAATTGCAGTGGAACATGCACCATCTGGACTCAAATCTATGAATGTAACATTTCATCATCATATACAGTTACAGTACATGGTCCCATGTACTCCAGAGCATGTTTTGCGATGTTGCTATTACTGTATATATGCAGGCCTTTGATGATTGATTTGACATTATGTTACGTATGTATGGAAATGAGTGGTCTCCACCTTGCTACTGTAACATGGAGCTGGCAGGTGATCCAGGTAACAACAGAGGTCAAGCAGCAGGTGGAGGTAACAACAACTGTAATATCCCTCCGCAGAGCCTCCTCACACATTGAAAAGCAAAGCGTATACCTGCGGCTTGTTGTTGTGAGTGGTGTTCTCTACTTTGTTAATGCTCCTATTTAAGCAGCCAAGGCTGTGTAAAAGTAACAGATGATTTTTTTCAACAGCTAGCGAAATGATATTTGGTGAATTTGTCAAAGTTCTTACAATTAGCATATAAAAGCTAACTATACAGTACCTTTGAAACCTAGGCTTACTCCCAACCCTTTGGTTCTGTACCTGCTCTCGGGTTTGAGGTTCTCCACAGCAGTGTGAGTCTGGTTGGTGGTCACGATAGACACCTGCTCACCATCCGGTCCTTTGGCTGTTGAGATGACGTCATACTCTGGGGGTGGGGTTTAAAGAGAGAGTAGTTGACACTGAGTATGTACTGCACTGCCATCGCTCCATAGATGGGTTCATGCGTTCATCTGTTCACCCGTGGTATCATTGTCCGTTTTCGCCCAGTCTAGGATGATGAAGGAGGGGCACCCCTCTACCGTAACCACGGTAAGGTTGGAGGGAGGGTTCTTGGGCGGAGCGGTGATGCTCGCCTCGCCCTGTTCCTCCCCGGGAAAGTAGTTGAGAGACGAGGTGATGGAACAGGGCTCCTCCGGCTTCTTGTCCGTTTTGTAGACCACGTGGGGTGCTGGGGGGAGGAGAGGGGGTGGGGGGACGGGGTAAGGGGAGGAGGGGAGGCAGGTTTGGTGCATGTAGACATAATGGGCTGATATTGGCCCAGTTCCATCCTGAACATTGAATTCATTAATTTAATCATTAGTATTCTAAAATGTTTTTTAAGCAGTGCTAAATATCAGCACTGAATATAAACACCGCTGTGATTCAGTCACAAAGAGTCTGAAGATATAGGCCCATGAAAATCTGCCTGTTTCGTTTATAATTGGTACAAATATAGAATGTTGCTGCCTGTTCAACAGAGTCAAGTCAAGTCAAGTCAATTTTATTTATATAGCCCTTAATCACATTGCAGTCTCAAAGGGCTTTACAACCTACATTTCACATGGAAACAAACAACACCCCCTTAACTTGATCCTCCCCCCAGAGGGATATTGTTTTGATTTGAGCTATAAGTTACCAAGTATTATTGAGACTGACTAACCCTGCCATAACTGATCTAATACACTTACTTTGTTCAATAAGCATTTAACTTTCAGTATCAGTGACTTACCAACATAACGTTTCTTTCCCATGGCATCTATGTCTGAGGCGGGTAGAGCACTAAACTTGTCAGATTCCTCCCAATGTTCATAATGAGTATCTGGAGTGGTACAACAGACCAAAAACAAAACAACATCTCATGTTATAATACATACAGGTAGTGTGTCTGAAACCCGAGGTAATTATAGCCATTATACTGTATGGCAAACATGCTGGTACAGTATGCACATCTATAGATGTGTTGTTGGTTGCTACTGCTGACTGAATGCTATACACAGATACATCATATCTATAAATATTCATGATAGGCTCAGAGAATGTGCAAAACAAACTCTCACAGGCACTAGTCATGGTGGTCACTGCTGGTGTAGCTGTCGTCGTTGTCGTCCTAACCGTTGTCCTTGTTGTGATCCTTGTTGTCCTTGCTGTGGTCCTGGTCTTTGGTGTTGCCGTCGTTGATGTCTGCTTCCGTTCCTGTTTGGCGGGCTTAACTGTGACTGGTGGAAAGTTGGGCTTCAAGACCGACAGTTTGTCTGTCTGCTTCAAATTGTTCACCTTATCTAAAGGAAACGTGAAGGTTTGTTAAAGGAACAATGCTGAAATTGTGTTACAATGCCCTAGAATCCCAAAATGTTAATTTTCAGCCACAATTGACGCATGTGTGTTTATGCAGAAACCCAATTGTACCCGTACACATTGCTGTAGGCTGAGGGGAATTAAACAGTGCCTTCTAAACAGAGCCTAGTTAGGGGTGAGGGAATGGAGATGAGTACCAGCCATGCAGAAAGTATTTTATTGTAACGCTGCTTTCAATCAACAAGAGTTGTTCCAGACATAGTTCCAGTCTGTGTGTCCCATACCCCTTTAACAAGATATCTACTGTGTGTCACTGTCAGGGTTTTCAATAGTGGGTTGGATCAAAAGCTAATTATTTGTTTAAACTGTAGATAACATATTCTTACCCAGTTCACCTGGCTTTCCAACCATGTTTGGCTTCTTGTTGACTGGTATGGAAGCACGAACTGGCAAACCTATACAGTACAATAGTAGAAAGCAGAGTTTTCATTGGTATAGTAACCCCATTTAATATGATGATTTGAAAGGAACCAGATTAAGTAAACCAGCAAGCTGCCATTTTTTTTCCGCTTTCACCAATCAAGCCAAAATAGCCAAAATAGTATGCAAACACAGAATTCAGGTTTTTTTGTTTACGAGAGGCTAACGGAAAACAGTGGAACACTCATTTACTAGCCATTAATACAGTACGATGGTAAAGGCTTTATGGAACCAAATAATGTTCTGGAGATTATGTTCAGACATCGTCCTCGGAATGATGACTATTTAAATAAGATTAAAGCAAAACCTAAAGAGCTATTTTGGCTAGATTTTTTGCACTGGAAAGTTTTTTGTTTTGTTTTGTTTGTTTTTGTTCTGAGGCTGAACATTTCCAAATGCCAAATGATCCTGAAAACCTTAACAAATCCCTTGTAATCCCAGACTTTCTAAGCCTGAAGTGCAAACAATCTGCTGCCACTTACGTCCCCAATTCCACCCCCTTCCCACCCCCCAAACACCACCTCCTGTATGAGGGGGAGCCAAAATTCTTCCCAATCAAGGAATTGATCAGGTTCCAAAACTAAATGGAATAAATGTTAAAGAACGCAGAACATGAAAGATGAAGTGGTCCAGAAACATATTAACTTGTAACATGAAGCAACCCAGGCACATTCCTCATCATCAGTTATATGTAAATAGTTATGCGGGGACCAGGGATGCCAGTTTGCCTATGGCTTGCTTTGTTTAAGTTCACAAGGCCTTTATACAGACACTTTTTAACCCAAAAAATGTCAGAGCTCTTGCGCCCTTTAAGGCATTTTTACAATGAAAATATTCAACAGCAGATAACTACACTCTTTAGAACTAATGCCATAATCTTTCCATGTAAGCTAGTGTAAGACATTGAATATCAATTAACTGCAACTACCTTTGGAAAATGCACTATAACAACAATTAGCATTCACTGACTTCTTTATACCATCCAAGTACAAAGCAAACTGTGTATAACTGGCTTTGGATCAGTAGGCTATTTGAGTATGCATTTCACGCTGTGCCAGTTGTGTCAGGCCCTTCTCAACATTCCCAACCTTGGCAGCGATGCACAGCACACAGCCTGATGCTTGTCACTCTAGTAAAAAGTAAACGCTCACAATCAAGCAAGCAGCAAAAAAGCTTATAGCGCATGGACCCTGCCCAGGAAAATGGTTACAAATAACTCAAAGGGTCCAATCTAAAATGCAGGTTTTGTCAAAGGGCAGGCTAAAAAGGAACATTTCGTTCTTCAAAATCTCTGTGGTGAGCGAAAAGCGCGAAGCACGGCAAAGGCGCGTGCCAAAACAAAGCTCTCGGAACTAACGCAACGAATCGGCGGGCCGCATACTTCAGGGGGCAGGGAACGATGGGGGGTGGGTAGTATTTTCCTATGGCTCCAGTTAGGTCTTTGGACGGGGGAGTCTGCTTAAAATGTGACTTGTATCAATACAGCCCGATCATGCAGTCAGCACCAGCATGGATGGCCAAGCTACAGGTGCAGACAGGCTAGACGACGCATGCTGTTACCAACCATAAAACCTCTCTTCAGAGGTGGGCCGACGGAACACACCGGGGAATTCACCTTTCTTGTCTTCCAACAATGAGTTGTTAACTGCAGTGGGGGGAGTATGAGGATTATAGCTAGTTCTCGCTTTAAAATGGGGTTCTCCTCAAGCATTCCACTGTTTTGCATTGTCGTCGTAGTAACAGTCATGTTTTTTGGCTGTCAAACAAAGCAAAGACCACACACACAAAATGGATGAAAATGATGGACACGAAAAACCAACACCAGCTCATGCTCAATGCACAGGACAAGTGAGGAAGCAAGCACTTTCAGTTTGTAACCTCTGAGTACCCTAACTGTATAGGTAACTGTATAATTATAGTGGCAAATGCATGCTTGATTTAAATTCAAATCGAACAATTTTAATTATAATCCCATGAAAAAATTCACATTGCTATACCCTCCTTGGGTGTGTTACGTTCAGCCCAAGAAAACCAAATATCAGCTCACAGTTTATGTTTGTCAAACATGAGGCTGTAAGCGTATGCCTGCATGCAAATGTGGGAGGGAGGGGTATATATTAATTGGAGTTTTGTAAGAAGAGTAGTGCCAGCCACAGCACTCCAAATCAAAACATTGTTTTCATAACACTTCTGTCACAAAGGGAAACACAAATTGCGGAGTGTCTCTTTAACATTCAGTCCACTTAACTATCACCAGGATAAGATAGCACATGCTCTTTCCATAAAAAAACCTGGTTAGGACTATATGTTGCTTTGTTTTCTGCAGTGAGCTATAGTACTGTATGTACACAAACTAGCATAAACTCGCCACCTTGCAAAAACTCCTGCAACCACATGAAAGACAGCGACATAAGCTCCTGCTATTCCTGTCATTATGTAACTACTCAAATAATCAAGATTCAACTTGACGACGTGATTATTTGAAGTAGCTTGTTTGCCAAAAGCTGTGTTGAAATTTGCAACAGGACGGAACTGACAGAAGCTTGACATGACACAACAGACATCTTCAGCAAACGACAACATGGACGGACATGTGTGGATGGACGGATGGATGTATGGACAAACAGAACAGATGGCGTAAACACTGGCACACGATGCCAAAGCTCTTGGGGATTAATGGTGATGGGAGGAAAACACATAAAACAACAGCGTTTCTTTTACCCAGTTGTTTCCGGGACCATATGGCTGGTCTGAGGGGGACAACCCCCTTGTGGTGCTCTCCATTGGCTGTTGGTAGAGGAGGGGATGTTACAAATGGAACGACTGAGACCACTCTGTCCACTTTGTAATGGACGTGTAAATGTTCCAACCTGAACAACAACCAAGTCTTTTAAGCTACTGTTGAGTCTTTGGGAACACAAATCTGCCAATGCTGTGAGATAATGTCATGCGTTTCCAATGTAAATCGTGAGGTTTCCAAAATGAAATAACATCGTTAAGAAAATCTGGTTTGCCACATTTCTTCCTGGAAAAGCCCCAAGGTTTAAAAATGTATACTAGACAAAATAACTCAATCTTTCAAGGTTACATCAATTTAAAGATGTGTATTGTCATGTTGCACAATTTTGGATATAGTCTTTATATAGTGAAGTTTAAAATTTTAGTATTTCTAATAAAACTTAATAACAATGTCAACAGCTTTAGACGAATTGATTAGAACATGAAAATCAGCAAATCATGGGAACAATGGAATGCAACAGTAAAAATCAAAAAACAATGTGTGACTCTTTTTGCCCAATTGTATTTCTGTTTTGCTTAGCAAGTAAATTATCCTAAAGGTGCTATATACCTGTACAATACTCTAACAATAGATTTTCTATGTATAGTCGAAAACACAGTAGCAGAGCAATGGTGTCCTGAGCGGAGAATGCCATCACACTCCATGTGTTGTTTTTATATGCAAGAATGTTAGTGTGCGTGTGCATGTGTGTGGCGCACAACACATTTGCTTTGGTCTGAGATGCTGGTGCGCTTAATGCGGAGTGAAATACAGTAGAGCCACTTTATGTGATTGTAGAACAAAATGCTGAAGACACAACAGCATCAACATATACCCAATGTGATTACAATCAGAAACCGTGACTGATCTTAAACTCCAAACTGACAGGCTCTGTCAAAGCATAACCAATCACACTCCATGTGGCCTTAAACCAGGCTTCCAAGAGCCAAACCCACAATGTGATTTCATATCAACCTAGTTATTATCACATCTGTTGTCGATTTTGGACTCACTACAATGTAGCGGGTAAAGAGGGCAACACTGATTTGTTTTCTTTTCATGTTTTCCTCCAAACCAACACAGGCAGGAATGTAAGAGATAGGGGGCAGGATAGAGGCACTGTACAAGACAGAGGTTGAATAGTTCCTTTACCCCCTCGTACTCCATAGGTCAGGGAGGAGTTATCACGCCTAGAGGAAGACAAGCGCTGCCTTAAGCCATTAGAGAAAGAATAGAGGGGATTTCTTGAAGGCCTCAAGTTTCTGGAGACCGGCGTGACCGGGGGGCCGCGAGGCCGCAGGGGATACGAGGGGCCAAGATTTCTCTTGCCGCCTTGACCTTGACCTAGAAGATCAAAAACAACGGCAGGGCCCGTGTTAACAGTCAACACCCAAATCTCTTGTTATCGCTTGCCAGAGAGATAGCAGGCGTGCTGGAAGCCATGGCAGCAGCCCTGAGCGATGAAGTTAGTGATGGAGTACATGAACTACAGTATGCTAACACTAGGATATTGGAAAGTTAATAGTTTGGAGCAATACAGTATAACACCACCATCTAGGCCAAAGTATATGGGAATCTACACCTGTGTAGCACAATTAAGGTGCACTCCTCGATTACATTACCGTGCTCAAATGCCTGCCTCTCCAGTTCACTGTGTATGTTTATATTCTTTTTGTATTGCTGGTTTAAACGGCAAGGCTATTACAAAGATTGAGGAGGACCCCTTTAAATAGCAATGTGCTGCAATACATAATATACATGATAGGATGACAAGGTCATGATCATGGTATGATGACAAGGCTTATTAAGCGCTCACAATCTTTGGAAACAACAGTCATAAAAGCTGATTGAGTTCTGATGGCGTTACGCAACCATGACTGTAAGATTGTGTGCATCATGCAGACACCAGAGCTGTTATGGAAGTGCTTATAAGAGGGTTCAACAAAGGGCATTCCATTCCCACTGTGGCCATTCCTGTAAATAGAACGTTGAATGTATTGGCGTTTTACACGCGATGATGACACATGAGAAGCCGAGGAACGAGGTGATTGCGAATGTAGACATTTACACAGTACAGCAGACAACAGACAGAAAAAGCCACGCTAGCTTCAAGGCAGAGACATTCCCATTGGTGAGGTCATCGTTACCCCAGTTGTTATTTTGTTTGGCCCTCTCTTTGGCCAAAGCAGCTCTCAGGAGGGGTGACTGTTGGTCCTGTGTTTTGCTGAACGCTGTGGGAAAGAAAATGTTACACTCTATGCAGATGACACTGTTATCATTGTGTGGGATCATGGGGATAGTGTAGCAACTTTACACAGACAATAACAAGGTCTGTTTCCCTAACGACGGGTTCCTTTTGAAACCGCATCCAATGCATCGCATTGGACTGGAAAACCAACGTTATTTACAATAACTGGAACATTTAAACGGCTGCTTTCAACCATCATCTGACACTCTGCAAATTAAAATATATTAGCAGGGAACATTTACAGTTAAAAGTTGGAAATTACCAGAGGGGTTATGGGGCTTCTCTGTTGCCCTAGAGGGAACCCTGGGCTGAGCCCGTCCAGGAAGCAAGTCACCGTTTGTGGGTAAGTTAAGGGCAAGGGAGGGTGCTGTGGGGTGGGTAGAAGGGGCTTTGGTGGGCAGGAGTTTGGGAAGGACAGGTGAAGGTTCCCCAGGATGGTTGGTGTCATTTCTAATACGGGTTCCTTTGTCTGGGGTGAGAGAACAGAGAGGTACTGTGATCACAGGGACCGGATAATAGGCACAGTACTTGGTTTGACCTGAGGCTGGAGGGGATTTAGGCACTCTTAGACTAGTTTGGCATGCATTTCAATTTCTGTCTTCATCTCTGACCACTAGAGAGATGAAGGCACCAAATGCATGTTCATAACACATCAACTGGTTGGGAAGTCTGGTTGGTCAACTAAAAGTAAAATGATTAGTGATGGTCCCGTAACCATGTACCTCAGAGAAACACATAAAATATATTGTATTTGTTAAAGGTACGCTCCATGATTGAAGGGATAGAGAACACTGTTAGCATAGGTATCTGTTAAGTGGAGGGGTAGTGATGAGTATGGTGCTCTCAGATTGAAAACTAATTGCACGTTTTTTCCAAAGACAAATTTGTTTTAGTTGGTTTTTGGCGTGAAATCGCAGGGTGTACCTTTAACGGGACAGATTGACATTGCAGATCGACTTGTGCTGCCTTTCCCTGGTGGGAAAGCCAAACACGTCTGCGTCTAAACTCATGTAGCATGCATGCCTGGTCGTGCAGTCTGATCAAACTCAGCATCACCATGACAACAAGGCAACCACAGTGTGAAGTACTGGAATGGATGGACAGAGAATAGAAAGTTAAAAAAAAGAAAGAAAACTGGACAGTGGAATGGATGAGAAGAGAAATGTGTAAATTATTATGTTGCTGTGTTACAGATACTAATCCCTGATAGTACTAATCTATGTTGGCCTCATTTTTACTGCTATATCAGTCCCTTTAGGATTCAGTAACATGTTATGCAATGAATTATGTAAGATAACAGGTTAGGGATCTAATCAAAAGTGACAGAGTGCACAAATTTCATCTGAAAACAAGATCAGATAAGCAGTTTCATAATCCTTAAGGACAGAAAATGGTCTGGCATCAGTCGGGTAATAAAGTACTGTAAACAGAAAGCTATTTCAGTGCATGGAGACGGAGATGCATCAACAGACAATGGGGACAGAAAGAATGAAGGTTTTTAAGGACGGCAATGCGGGGTAGCGGGAAGATGCAATCGTCATGGTCACATTGCTTGAGGCCTCAGCAAAAGGGCCGCAGCTCTGTACATACTGTATGCGAAACCAGCATTGGTCCCGCTCGCAAACAAACTCTCGGCATTCCCACCTGAATGTGACGGGAACTCCGGCCGTCGATCTCGACATTCTAACTGTCACGGTGACTCAAGACATGCCAGCATGCAGCCATTCACAACAGCGGCTGTTCCCAGAACATGCCCCGTCTTAGCAGAGCAATTGGACTCGGCGAAGCGGGGCGATGATTGACTGCGAATAAAGCTCATTCAAAATAATGAAGTGGCTGTCTCTTTGTTACCCGATGACAACTGAGGCCATTTTGGCTCAGCAGAGCCGGGAAGAGGGATAGTTTCGGGGCGGCTCTCAGGTGGTGCTGTGGGAAATAATTTCAGTGAGAGGTTTCACAAATGGAAAAAGAGAAAGAGAGTATCAAAATGAAAACAAAAGATATTTCAGGAAAGGGTTAACGTGAAGTTTTAGGAATATGGTACATACAAATACCCCAGCTGAGTATCTGTGGGAGAGACATCGTGTATGAAACGAATAGAAACAGATAATCACCGAAAGAGGTCCGTGGTCCTGGGAAAGCTTGTTTTATTAGCGGGGGAGAGGGTCTAGTCTGGGTCAGGTTATGCAGAGTTGGAACTGTGAACACATAAGAGAAACTACAGTATAGGAGTGGCTACTGTATATGTTAGAAATAGCTATATGATGCCACATGGAAACAACACTGTTTGTTTTTCTCTCCATTATCAATTATTTGCAGATTGACAGCCTTGGGCTACTGTATATTTGAAAGTACATTTTTATAATTGTAGTAAAATGACTCTGGGATCTTGTGTATGGGTTGCTTGTAAGTCATTTTCGGAGACAAAATCATCTTTAAAATCATACTGTATATCCATTCCAGTAATAACAGGCAAGGCCTGTTATGTAATATAAGTGAATTACAGACAGCAGTGTGCAGTAGACCACGATCCTGCTGCTAAATGTCACAACACAAGACCTTGATTTATCCTAAATGTTGACAGTGTCTGCTAGTACAGAATACGCTTTCTTATGAAATAATTGTCTCAAACACCTCCTGTAGAAGGAGCAGCTGTAAAGAACGGGTCTGAACACAGTTAATGTAATGGTGGAAGAAAGTATTAATACTTTTTTACTGTTGTTTTCTCTACAAAGAACTACAAAGAGCTACCTCACCTGCTATATGGCCCTTGACCATATTTAAAATCACTCAGCGTTTATTTAATCTGAACCGGAATGCTGATGTTTAAATTGCAGTAATGCATATATAATGTTCCCATCGCATGTAATGTTTTAAAAGAAATACAATAAAATCTTACCAATCCTATTTGGAAATTTGCCATGTGTTCCAATAGGGTTCTGAAAAAAGAAAGGAAAAAAATGTATCATATTAGATTATATGAAATAACATTGATTATTATTGATAACCATTTCATATCTCTTCCTGTAACATGTATTCATATGTACTATTGTACATTATTTAGAGGTCCTGTTGTACCAGTTTATCTGTACAACATCCCTCCAACCATCCATCCATCCATCCAAACCATCCAAACCATCCAATACATCCATCCATCCAATCCATCTAAACCATCCATGTATCCATCCATCCATCCATCCAATCAATCCATCCATCCATTTAAACCATCCATCCATCCATCCATCCATCCAAACCATCCAATCCATCCAAACCATCCATTTAAACCATCCAAACCATCCATGTATCCATCCATCCATCCATATCCTCCAAACCATCATGGTTTGGAAGCCAGTTGGCTTCAAGTGTGACATCATTTCTGGATAATTGAATCTATGTCATATCCTACCACTACCCATTCATGTTTGGCATAATTATAATTAAATACATAAATACATAAAATAAAAACAAGTAAACACTAACTGAAAGTTTTAGCTATAAAGCAAAAATAAAGTGCCCAAAATTATTTTGGAAACTGGATACGGGCCCTTTAAGCCACATGGAAATGGATCTTGTGTACTTTGTGTGGTGTGATCCAAAGTACCTAAACCACACAAGCACATATAAAAGACCTATGTGTGGTAGGAATAATGACCCACAAAACCACAGGATCGCCAGGTGGTGGGAAATCGCACCAGAGTTATGGTGTCAACTGGTTTAGATGCTAACTGTGTTTGTGTTGGCTCAGCAGGGGCGTGAGGCCTGACCCTCTTTAAACCACATTTAAAGGTCTGGCTGTGGGTTGTGGGGTCCCACCAAGCGTAGAAAACAGATGTGTTATGTGCAGTATAGATAGTGTCTAGATATTGACTTGTATAATACATAGTATTCTTAATGAATGTACAGTAATTCAGCTTTTTTTTCTTCTCCTAGAGTTCAGTACATACCAATGGCTTTGCAAGAGGATTCCGGAATTTCAGTGGATTCGTCTTATCTGTACAAAAACAGTATGAGAACAGAATACAATAATGAATTATGAATAAATATTTCTTAGATTATGTTTAAGTATATTTACAAACACCCTTTTTTCTTGAATTGAATTTGTGTGACACTAGGAGAATAACATAAATATACTGTATTTAAAACAAAGACACACAATATTTAGTGAAGTATTTTTTTTAACTCATCTCGTTTAGAGGTAGTGGTTTGTAAAGTATACCAGCTCACCGCCCATGTGGTGGATGACGGGCTTGCTCCATATGCTGCTTCGGTCCTCTTTGTTTGACCGGATGCCAAACTCATAGACTGTGTTGGGCTTCAGGTGGTCAATCACAGTGTCACTGGTGGGACAGGTCTGGTAGATCCACTTCCTGTTTCTCTCCCTGTACCTGATGGTGTAGAACCTGGAACAGAAAGAGGGGGGTGTTCAACAAGAAAACAGGGCCGCACTTGGCTGCAAACGCAGAGGGGGAAGGAGAACGGCATCGAGTTACTCTTGGCCTAAAGGAGCACTCGTCGATTTGTGTCCAGCATTGCCCCTAGTTTAGATGCACGCGCACCTGGATTTTTGAAGATAATGGGAGATGAAACTGGAATTGGTTTATCGTATGTAACGCCCAAAACACACCCATGAATAATGAAGAAAGTAAGTCCAACCTTTTAACCCATGCGCCCGGCGCAAACGTGGATTTGGATGCACCCTAAATTTGCCCCTTGAGCTTTAGACCATGCTCTTTGATTGTTAGAATAGGGCCCATAGACTCACACTGTTTTACACATTCCATTACAAACCCATGCACGGCTATGTTTCAGACATAAACTGACCTGGGTTGGTAATGCAATGGTAGATTGCTATGAAAGTGAATTTAGTCTCTTGGATTGATGTTTTTAGCAATCAGCATTTTCACCTGAAAACAACATTTGTGCTAAATAGACTAGTAAAAATACAACATCTACAAAAAAAAAAAATCTTAATTCTTATTGACAATAAGTACAACTGACACCTGTAAGCATAGTGACATAAATATTAGACATCGTTACAGCAGTTCCACCATTCCCTCTCGAGCTAGCTTGGATTTCCTCTCCTACGTGTCATGTTTCAAAGCCGCTTTAAGAGGCAGCGGAAAGAATACATGGACATTTAATAAGACGGTGAACGTGGTAGACAAAGTCGCTTAGGTCAAGCTTTCCAACATCTTTTCCAAATTGCTTGATGGGAAAAATACGTAGAAAGTTTTAGTGAAGACGGGGAGAAAATCCAGGTGTTGGAAAAGATTTTGAGTTTCACTCAACACACAAGTCGCACACCTGGGGTGGAAAACCGCAATGCTATCACACATGTGTGTGTGTTTGTTGAGAAAAGAACATTCCTTATTTCAGTACAGATTACTTCAAGTGCCGCCATTTATCAACGTCATTCAGCTAAGGATTCACTGACTGCTATACTGTAAGGTGCTGTTCTATATGCTATCACTATAGTATGTATGGCACTCTCTCAAGATCTGCTAATAATGTTTCCATGGAAAGGGCCAATTTGCCACTCCGCCAATGTTGACGAAACAAAGTCCTTTTGTTAATTGGTAGCAATTGAACTTCTGCCCAATCAGAATCCAAGCAATCTCCCTGGAGTTTTTAATTTCCTTTCTTTAGTATTCCACGTTTGTTTAGCCGTTTAGCCGTCATTTGAAATTGAAGCCATTAGCATAGCAAAAGCTGTGGCCCGTGGCGGCTGCATGCACAGGGAAACAAACCAGATGTTGCTCAATATAGAACTCTGCTGTATGTGGAATAGAAGGGGTTATACTTCTACAATGAAATAGCCAAATGGGCTAGCAAGAGTAATGTCCTGTGTGCTGTCGGTTGACAAGTTTGTGATCTAAAAGGACACACAGCCAAAACAATATTCTTGTCTGTCAGTATTCTAGACACGTAAAACTTAGCCCAGTTTGTATTGTAGTCACCGCATAGGCGTCACTGACTGCCACATGAAGAAAAAAAACTGTCTATATAAACTGGAGTCACTTTGTACTGCTATACACCCATTTGGCTTTCAGTTAGGTTCTAAGGTATTTTGTTCTAAATAACTTTCAATTCAAAAACACATTCAATGGCTAAAGGACAGTATCTCCCTTTCCTGTTAACAGAAATTATAACTAAATCATTGTCATAATTTGGGTAATTGCATTATTTTGACCCGTTTTTTAAAAAGTAACTATTGTGTGTCCTTCATCAAAGCCTAAACTTGCAGGTACTAACTGGAAATATCTTGTTTTACTTAAATTAGTGGAACATTCCTGTGGTAGTCAAATGAGCGGGGTTGTGTGTGCGTGTGGTCTAGTATGGCATATAAGTGCTACAGCGTGACGTGAAAGCAAACAGTAATTTAACCCAAATTGACCCATAAAAAGTAACAATGTGATGCTCAGTTTGTTTGTTTCAACTATTCAACTACGCAGGAAGTGATAATACTATCCTTTCAGCTGTTTGTGTGAGCAACAACACAGGAATTGAGACCCTCCCATTTGAAAAATCCATCATCTCTGGTCTAACACAGCAGGGTAGGAACAGAGAGACTAGAAGATGCATTGTATTATTGGAAATCAGTGAGAGAGAAGCCTTAGTACCCTGAACAAGCATTGTGAAACCCCTTGACTGAGTGCATTGGATAGCACATTCATTGAAAACATACTAGCAAACAGTAAGTGACGCATTATGTTTCAGGAAAATGTATGGCAATGCCAATAGAGCTGTATTTCTGTGACTACAGTTGGAAAAACAAACTAAAAGCCTGCTCAAATGTAAAAAATGTTGACAGCGTTCTGCAGTACATTTGCCTCCTGTGATCAGACAAGGAGCCAATAGAATACAGTATGCCGCTGTTCCATAGGCGTTGTAAACAATCGGTCACTCTCATAGGTCTCACCCGTCCTCCAGACAGTGGCTCATGATGTTCCCTCCCTCATAGGGCGTCTTGAGGTGGTTCCCCCAGGACAGAAGCACCGCCGAGGGGCTCACAGACTGGATCACCAGGTGCAATGGTTTCTCCAAGTTCACCTTCCCTATGAGTCACACACAGAGGTCTGAGGTCAAGCACTACAAGGATACATACCGTATACAGTCTTTTTTCACAATTTAAATATAGTTTTATTATTTGTATTAGTTATGTTTTGTTATACCCAATATTCAGCAATATATAGTGGCAACATGCCATATCTCCCTTGTAAAAGATTATTTCTCAGTTTAAAATAAAGGTAAAAATAAATGTACTGTACAACAGACCTGTACAGTGTTTCTTGACGTCATTGACTGGGATAGGCTGGACAGCAACCAGGTACTTAGGCTCAGCGTCTAAAGGCGAAACAGTAAGTCTTCAATTACATTATCAGTCATTTATAAACTGTGGAATTATGCTCAAATTAATTATTTAAAATGAAGATATTACATTTGTCGTGGTAGATAGGGAGGCTATATATGTGGTTCTTGACAAGGCGAAGCCCCCAGAAAAAAGTTTATGTTAGCATATAAAGTATAGCCTTCATAATGCACACTGTATACTGTTGTGTCACACACTGTTGTGATTTATGGAAGTGGATTTGTGCTCTACTAAGCAGAGCAGAGCGAGACCAGCAACCAAGACACACATTGTGCTGTATGTAGTATGTACAGTGCACAGTGTACCTGGAGCTATAGCATGACATAACCCTTGAACACAAGCCTTTGTTATGAGAAAAAAGCAGATGAGGCTTAACATAGCTTTCCTATAGAGATGACGTAATAACAGGTACTGTGTGCCTATATACAGCCCATTTGAAAGGAGACCTAAAAACAGGCAAAAAATAAACAGGCACACAGATGTAAACGATTAAATCGCTTTATACACAACACAGGGATATTTATACCAAGACTGTATTTTGGAACCCACACAATGTCTCTATTATACTCCACACTAAAAAAAAACGAAATCAATAAAAACATCAGATCTGCTACATATTTAAACAATTTGTATGTTGTCGCTAGCGGTAGCACTACAACCTTTCAGTGTTTCTGAGAAATACAGTAGAGTACACATTTTTCCTTGCCCCGCAGAGGAATTAACTGTACACAGAGCTGGTATATATAGTATGTGTTTATGTTTTCCTTCGTTTTGGTGGTCCAAGAAGCTCGTATATATCAAAACTCACTTAAAATGTTTGCTTGTACAATGAACACCCCCCACCGTTTGCAGAACTAGGCCACGGCCTTTTAAAAGAAGGCACAAATATGGGCATGTATTGGCGGAGTAATCTAGACCATGCGGTTATTTGGCCAGAAATGGCGGGAAAACAAAGAGCCAAGAAGTGGATCCAAATAAAGTGTATTGAGTCAGAGATCCGGCATGAAGCAATCACACAGGATGGGATTTTGTGATGTGATTGAAGGAGTGCATTCTGGGTAATTTAATTCCCCAGATAAAATCCCTGGGTGTTAAAGGGATTAAAGATTGATCCAAGGCTCTTGGGTTTATATTCAAGGAGGAAGGGAGTAGGGCAGTCTTGGGATGTGATTAGCTATAGCATCGCTCCAGGGTGGTAATGCTGACACGCATGGGCACGTGCCAGGACGTTGGCACTGTGGAAAGTTATGATGACCTGACTGGCTGATTCTGTTGACTAAGACACATTATCCACCTGGACGATTCAATAATGTAAAACACTTGACTGTTTAGCGTCCTCATCATTATATCAAGTCCAAATGCTGATGTTCAGAATGTAAAATACTTTTGGTCGCTGTAGTGAACTAAATTGGCAATTTATTAATTTTTTCTTCCAAAATCATAATGTATTTCCACTGTATCAGTAGTTGAGGCATTATATCAGTGGATGAGGGTGACATAGGCTCACTCATGAGGGAGGTGTAATGTGTGGGTTTAAGTAAGGTAAGTAAGGTGTAGGTATAGATTAGTTTCCCTTCACAGTTAAAAATCATACTAAGGGTTAAAAGGCCTTACAGGTTTCAGATGGTTTACCATAGCCTTACTTCTTTGAAAAGAACGTCTACGGTGAGAAGCTTAATCCTTATTTTGGTCAAGCTTCAACAACGCAATATCTTAACAATATTAAGACAAAAAGAGGCTTGCTTTGTATAGTTCCTCAGAGAAGCTGCCTTGTCTCATGGACAGGTGACATTACTTCATCCCATTGGGGATTTAAAGTCTCTATTAATAAAAACAGGACTTGAGGACGAAGCACTATAGTAAATGACCTATAAGATTAAATAATTCCACAGTGAACGGGCAGTCTGGAAGTGTGTCAAGATGAACAAACACTACTGATTTTTTCCAACCGGAACATTTGTTTGGTCCTGTTAGGAGCCAGGGGATTATTTCTTCTTTATCACTAAGGTACTGGCGGTTGGTAGGCTGACGTTACACATTTTGTTTATGTCAAGCAGAAACATTCCACCCTGTTGTATTTTGACCCTATTGATTTGTCCATTTCTTACAACAGATAGGGAATTTTCGCTATAATTCACTGCACTGACAATTGAAAGCTTTGAAGTATTTCAGGAAAAACTGTTTAAATGAAGACTTTTTACCATGCCAAAGAAATGTAATGCCTGCCCACTGAATTTCCAAGATCTTCCCATGACTTGCCAAGAGTTTTGTTAATTTCTTTCCCTGTCTGGAATAAACTTAAATTACATGATTTTACAGATATTCTAGGACAAATGGTAACCATGTACAACTGACAACTTAAATAAAATGTCCTCGTGTGACAGACCACATTCATTGCCAAGAGATACATGCAGATATTCTTAAATCCCTGCAGCTATTCACTAATATTTATGTATGTTAGATGGAAATATAAAAAGTATAGGTATTTATAAGACTAATCCCTACACTGTGGTTACAAGGCACCATATGCGTACTGTAATAAATTAAAGTCTTTCAACTTTCAGCTGAAGGACTGCCACAGGATAGCCTAAGTCTTGTCTTCTCAAGTGTCTTTAAGCAAGGCAAGAGTCCATTCTGCTGCTGAGGGTCGAAAACACAGTCTGCTTTCCATGCAGTAAGGCACGTACATGTTGGTAATCATGAAAACAACATCAACACCGGAGTATGGCATGTCAAAACACTATGGCAATTATTCACGAACATTGAAAACGTGAAGATCCTCTACACTTCCTGAACAAAGGAAGGATGGTGAAAAGCATATCTTGAGGGGGAGAGAGAGTGAGGGAGAGCAAAGGCAGGTGATGATGGATGGAAGAAGAAGCAAAAGGGGTTTAAAGACTAAGCTAAACAGTGTAGGTTTAGCTTAGAGTTCATATCCAGCTATATTAGTCCCTCTGCTATGGAATTCCTCTGTAGATGGAAGAACAGAAGAGAGAGAACATTTATAAAATATTGGTTTTAAATGAAAATGACACGCTCTCATAAATATATTGCACTGTCACCACTTTTTTTGTGCGGATAACATTTCTTGGCTGAACATCAGAACAAGGATCACAGCCACCTGCTAGGAGAGTCTACGGTCTCACGTTACCCTCGTGAGATATCACTTGGACATCTTGGGCCAACATTATTATTAAGAGAGTCGCTTGGAGCCGGGAGTTTGCATTGTTTCCCACGGGTTCTTGGGAAGATATTTCTGGGGGGAAAGGGGGTCATAAATCTAAAAGGGGAAAACCCTGATTGGCACACAAGAATTAATGGTAGATTGATAGACTGATAGACTGTCAAGGAGTTGGACAGATAAAGACAGATGGAGACCCAGGCAGGAAGATAGGTAGATACTTGAAAGTAAGACAACTAAGCATTTGCATCTAAAGGGGAACTCTTACCCATCTCGGCCTCGTAGGGCTGCCCGTTCTCGGGAAGCTGGATGAACTTCCTGGACAGCAAGCTGCTTCCGTAGCCCAGGATGTAGCCCTCGAGCTTGACGTCGGGGCTGGGCCGCAAAAACTTCAGAACGATGGTGTCGCCGGTGGCGTTGATGCGAACTTTCATGTTCTGCCTCCTCACTGCAGTAAACGGCAGATAATCACAAGAGTATTGGTTATGTGTCTTGAACTGAGGTCGATTTAAATTACTGTGTGTGTGTAAACTACTGTGGACTACTATTGTAGACTGAAAATAAATAATCTAATTTCAAAGCATGTCATGGCTGCTTTAGCTACAAATGGTGTGTTTCATTACCAATTTGTGTCACAATTAAGACATGTTATGTCATGTTAAAACTATTTGCAGTAATTGCTAGAAAAGCAGTTTCCAGAATTTTTGAGTCTTTGAATTCACATCTACTATATGGACAAATTCACAACAAATAGATAAAAGTTTAGTCTAACTAAACAGTGAAGGATTACGTGCTTTCCCACAACACAGGTACATTTTACTTTGTTCGTAATTAATAATTAGTAACAATACAATTTGTTAATGCCGTGCTTTCATGTCTATATTTTCATGGCGATTGTTATCAATACAATGTGAGCATATGCGCACTGTTATGAGGAATAAAGAGTGCCAGGCACTGCCACGGAGGAGCAGATTGTCTGACTATCACAATGTTATCATACTTGTTTCTCTTTGAATGTGATGTTTATTAAACAGTGTGACTATGATGGTAAATTGGGGTTACACAAACCGACATTGACGTGAACTACCTGAGAATACCTCCATCATTAAATGCTGTACTGTACTTTGAAGCAACCTGCTCAAACATTTATCCTGGTGTCAAAATGTCAAAGCACTGGCACACATGGAGATTTGTTTTGGCTTAAGTCACTGATCTAAATCTTTCCAGAGTTCAGAGAAAGCACAAAACTGCTACCGCTAGCATTTTTATAATCACATTTTAAGTAGAAGCAAGTAATAAATTGGCTTCACAAAATTTCTTAAATAATGATTATAAAATTAGGAACTATATTGTGTGATGTCTGTAACATTGTGGTAACAATACCCATGTTATTGTGCATGTGCAGCTATTTGAACTGACCAATGAGAAAGCTGGGAGGCAATTCAATACATACTGCAAGTGACATACTGTGTAAATGCAAGAACGATTTGAGTCGTGCAAGTGAGCCATATGCAGTACAAGTACATAGCCCGGCCATAAAAGGGTGAGGGATCTCTGGGGGATTAGAGCTTCTCCAGAACAGGACTCTTCAGGAACACATGCCTATGGAAACCTCATAAATGCTACTCATGGATCTCATTTAACTCCTGGTAATAAGCTCTCTAAGCTAAGAGGAGTTTTTAACTTTCCTTGTGGTTTCCACTTCTTCAGGACTGTGTCTGATTGCATCAAGTTACAGAGTCTGTTAGGGCCTACATACTGTACGCAAAAAGAAGGAGCTATTCGGTTGGTTGGGACGAACATGAAGTGTCATCAACAGCTTGGTCGCGCTTTAGTAACACATTCTTAGACTGGGACCAAACCACAGTGTACTGGTTAGGGTTTAACGACAGAACTAATGACTTTGAAACAAAGACCAAACTCAATATGAACTCCCAACTTCCTGATGGCTTCATTATGTACGACATACCCAAGGCAATTTAATCGTGGGAAAGTGTTAGATAAACAACTAGCATGTAGTTGATGTGGAAACTGTCACGATCTGGCGGTCTGGAAAGCCTTAAAGGGCTACTTGTTTTGCTGAATCAGTATGTTACAGAGCATATTCAGTCTCCTTTGGGTAAATTGGATGCTACAGCCATTTTGTTTGTATTTGTAGTTTACTGTGTATTTGTATTCTATTGTTCTGAAATATATAGTTTTAATAAAATAATATAGATTTAATTCACACTCTTAACTGAACTTCACAAGTGACCCACATGTGGCTCATATTTGATCACATTTTCATCTGTTTTTATTTTTATTTTATTTTTTTATATTAGGTTTGCAGAAAATATTTAAACTAAACCTATATTTGGGGGTTATTTTATTCCACATTTCCAGTAAGCCTTAAAAGATGTACTGTACCAGAGGAGACAGGATATTACATTGTTTCCACTAGCTTCATGTGCACTTTTAATAAAAATGTAAGGTAAAGTTCTCTAAAAGTAAAGTACTTTTAAAGTACATAAGGTTTTCTGTCCCAAGGAAACCAAACCTTGCAGTTAATTTAGAACACAGTCCATCATAACAAAACAAAAAAAAACACACAGCTGTTCTGCAGATTTAATATTATTGAATATATAATAACGTCACTAAGTTTGTCTGGCCCCCCGATTGTGAGGTCAGCTTCGATACAGTATAGTCAGCTATTGCAAGCTAATTGTAAACTAATACACTTTTTGCCTAAGTCAGCAAACATCTGCTCGCATTTCACTATCTTACCATGTTCTGTGCGTGTTGAAAAAATAATCTGGTACCTCGCAGCCCTGGCTATATAAATAGGAACATAAACAAAGTGGCAAAAACCAGTCACAACAACAAAGCCGTAGTATGCTTTGCTTCACAGTGCATTTCAATGTGTGAGGCGGCCCTGCGAAGAGATATGGTTTTGATTTGAGCTCGACGTTAGCAAGCGTTCTCGAGAATGACTGACCCTGCCTTTAAACCTCTTCATCCCTGGCTCCCAGGATACATTTAGTTTTTCCTCATAAAAGCATGTTCATACATGAATTGGTGTCAAATTAAGCATGTAGGTGTCACATATGTACTTTTGGTATTAAACTCTAGGAAACACTTTTTCAATTCAGGTTAAATATTCTATGTGAATGACACTGCTCTTCAGTCAATGAAGCACCAAAAAAAAAAAATTTGTCATTTTTGCCTGACATAATATTATTGAAATAATTGAATACTTTATTAGAATTATGCATCTAAAGCCCTTTTACACTATCGGACTAAAATACAACATCTTATGAGCATACAGTATGTGTCAAGGAATAAGACATTGTGAGTGAACATATCAAAATATGTATGGGTTTTATTATGAATGTCAGAAATTTGAAATGTGTTTGCTATTTATACATGCACATATAACTCCAGAAATATACATATGTGCTTATAAATGCTATTATTTCATTTATATATGTACCAATCTACATTCTAGTCCAAAGGTTTTATTCTCTCTCATTGAGAAATTCCATTCCAGTCATCTTTGGAGCAAACGATGACGTAACTAGAAATGGTCGCTGGCTATCTCGATCTGTGATTGGCCAAATTTGACATATAAAATGTACATTTGAATCCAGGGAAGAAGGGAAGTGTAGTTTTAGATTCAGTGTAGCCTGCGGTGAGGCTCGGGATGGAGAGGTTTTAATGAACTGCTGTGGAAGATTTGTTTGAAAAAACACGATTGAAAAGTTACACTGGTAGATTTAGCCAGGGCTAAAGGCTGTAGTACAGTATACACGTGTTTCCAGTCTAAAACTAATGGTCTCACTATAAAGGGCACCCCGTTCCCATTAATATTACCATGTTGAATTGTTTATTCACTAATAAAAAACATCAGCATGCTATGGCATAGCAAGCATTGCCTCCAGCCAATGAGGATTTCAATAACTCACACTGCATTAGTTGGACCAACATGTGCCGGGGTAATTACAATGAATAGGCTGGTGTGCTCTCCGTTGTGAGGGCCAGCGCTAACATTTTCCAAGAGACATATCGTGCTCAATCGCAAGTACATCCGTCTTCAAGTTTCTCTAAGGTTTTCTTTGGGATGTTTGCTTTGCAGATTGCGCTGGCATCTCGGAGGCCCTTTAGAGGTGTGGGAAAACACACAGTGTCTTGGGGGTGTTGACCTTGGTTGTGGTGGTGGTGGGGTATCACTGCGGACTTGTGCAATCATGCAAACTCATTCTTGGCAACTCGGTTATAGCTGCTGAAGCTCGTTCAGGAGCAGCTGATTGAGCGGGGAATAAAATTGGCGTGAGGCCAACCGGCAAAATCTAGTTCGTACATCCCTCAGATGGATGTGTTCTGCCCAGGACATGGAGGGAAGACAAATTACATGGAAATTAATTTAAAAGAATTCCGAGTCTGCCGCAGTTATGTTTAACACGCTTCAGAAATATCCATCATAATATTAATTTAACCTAATATTGAGTCTTGATCCTTAGTGAAAATATACTCTGCCAAATTCACTGATCCATTTCATAATCTCCCATAAGGTAATCCCGGTTCAATGCGTGTTTCCAAAATGCCACACCTGTACATTTTAAACAAATGTCTTCTTTTTAGAAAATTGTTCACTTTCACCTATTAAACGTGAAAGTGAACAATCTCGAAATGGATTAAATACTTCTTAAAATGAAATAATTAAAGTATTTATCCATTTATAATCAGTTTTCTTACGAGGTAGGTATGCTTTCAAATGCTTTCATAAGTTTCAAAAGCCGGGCAAAATATTTATTGACTCAATAGGAAATAGTATGCACTTCCAAATACCAATTCAAAAACAAATTAGACTAAAATAATCTTGCTGGACACGTTGCATGAATCCCACATTTATTCTGCACGCATTTCTCTAAACAACAAAAGGTTATTAAAAAGAGCTTATTGTGATCAAATGCAATGTTGGATATTTTTACAGTGCAGACAGCTTCAGTCTTTTTGCTTGTGTGTCTTGAGTAGGGTCATTTCCTTGCTCCGTTTATTCTTCTGCAGGCTAAGAAATGTGCTCTGCATCAGACCTCCGTGAACCACGGCAGAAGAGCTTACTGCTGGACCGGTGCCAGAACCTCTCCATGTCTTCAAAATGGTATTAAACACAAACGTCCAATGACAGAGGTTGCAGGAATTTTCTGCAGCCAAGGCAAGAGTTCTTCCAATGGTTCCCCTCATAACTTTTTCATACCGCCTCAGGATATACTGAAACGTGATTCTCGAATTTCATACACCAGAGGGTAAAGTATATTCTTCAGCGATGGGCTCTCACATTAATCTGCACTGAAGCATCGTTATACTTAAAGAAGAATATATAGGTAAATTAAACACACAATTAAATCATAAGTGACTGGGGGTATCAACTGGATTCAATACAGGTGGGTGATGGAATGGCGAACAAAAAAACATTTAGGCTCATTCTAAAAGGCTCAAGTTTAAGCCACACTGCATGCAAGTTATATATTTGTCCAATGAGGTGAAAATTACGTTTAAACCTATTATAGACACAATATCTAAAAACAAAACAGATAAAACATAACAAACATATCTTATAAGAACATTTAACTCGACACGATACATTTAGAAAATGATTTGCTATAGAAATCCAAAATCGCGGGGGAAGCTTTAAATTAGCAGTTGCATTACAACCAAAGCATATAGGGTTTGAATTCGACGACAGTCATTTAGCAATCCCACTCCCAATCACTCTCTCCTACTCAAGTAATCCTCAAAAACATACAAACAAACAAACAAACAAACTTATTTGCACCCATATTCCATTTTACGAAAGTATAATTAAATGACTTGTGAGATATACATGTTTGTTTGTTTTTACAGTGTAAAGAGACTCCTGGGCTGGAAACTGACATCTGTGGAAGTCCACTATGCAAGACATGTGTATGTATGTGGGAGGCTTGGCAAGTTACACACACAAGCACTACCACAAAAATGCCACGCCTTATCAATCACTGCAACCACAGCAACCTGCGGTGGCACGGGCCCTTGTTGGGTGTTTGGGGTGTGTTTCGATGTGGTGCGTCTCTCTGTGTGTGTGAGTATGTGCGTGCAGATTAATGTGACCCACAGCTGCACAGATGTGGGTCTGCAACCACGTTTGCATGCAAGGACTTCGAACATCACGCTATATGTGTGTGTGTGTGTGTGTGTGTTTACCCAAGGCCTACTGTACACCTGCTCCCATAAGGGGATACTATGGAGGGGCCCATTGGAAGAAGGCCAGATTTCCCATTTGCAGGTCGCACATGTTTTAACACCTGGGGTGAAATCAATCTCCCACTCTGGAATGCACCCAGTTGACCATGATGTGTGTGTGTATGGGGTGGGCGGTACTAGAGGCACTGTAAGCCACACAATGCATCGTCTTTCTAATCCATGTTCTCACACACTCATCCATGATCTTGACCACATGGGTTTGCTGTGGTCAATGGACACGCCCACACACGCGCACACACACACGCACAGAGTGAATGCTAGCACATGCATGGAGTTTGGCTACTTTCCCTCCATCCACCCCTATTTAGTACATCTGAAGGTCAGAGAGAGAGAGAGAGAGACAAAGAGAGGGCGAGATACCGTGTGCATGGCAGCGCAGAGCAGCCAATCATGCTTTGAGGAGCAGTACCTATAAACCTTTGATATTCTCTGGGAAAAGCCGTTTCTCCCTTTTATACAGATTTTACGCAGTGTGACAGGAAAGCGCCCGCCTGTTCGTTAACACAAAACAGTTCTCCGAGCTCCAGAATGTTCCGTATTGAACTAGGTGTTTGCACCTTAAACCACACAATCAGAGATGACGCATTGTCACGAAACACACACACACACACACACACACAATCCCGCTGCAACACAATACTCGCAACATGCACGCACGCTGCACAACACATGTTGGATATTAAGCTAAAGCCCAGGATAAAAGCACACGGTAGCTTCATTGCTGCAGATAAGATGTTGAAATCACTGGGCGTGCTCCTGAAGGACCCTTGTGACCCCCACACCTGGCCCACCGCTCCAGACAGATGTCAGAAAAGCCAAAAGGTTGTTTTTGTCTCAACGAGACAAACTCAAACTCCCATTTTCTATCTCTCTCGCTCAAAATTGCTCTCCTTGTCTGCATGTCAAGACAATAACTGCTGCTCTCTTTGCCTAGGGATAAACAGCACGATTACTATACTAACAAACTCCAAACACACACAGCTCTGCTTTGCATTACATGCCAGGTTGTGTGAAGCAGACACATGACCGGGCCGTGTTCGCTGCAGTATCACGGACGCATGCAGCAATGCATGCATTATTGGTTTCCCATGCCTAAGTGTAATGCGAATTGTAGTGCAACACCCATATCCAAATTGTAACAATATAATATAATATAATTTAATCTGTATAATTATTTATTAGAATGGGTACAGCAATTAGCAAAACATAAAACATGACAGTCACGCTCACTACTCACCAAAATGAGAATTTCCTAACCATATTAATGCATATTAGAAGATTTATACTAAATATTAAAACCACATATTGCTTTCCAATACGATTCAATGCAATTCGTTGTTTCTCATGTCCTGTGCATCATAACGTTTTTTGCTTTCCCACAGAGACAAGCATTCCCATGTCGGTTCCCTTTAGCACGTTGCGCTGCACTCTGCTTGCATAGGAAATTGCAGGAGAGAGAGAAAAAAAAACAACACCTCACAAGGAGCCGACACGCTACGCGGCGTGTGCAGAGAGTGCCGTCTCTCCTGCAGGGCTGCAGGAGAGCGCACGAGGGGTGTGCACTTGCCTCTGGTCCTCTGAGCGGGGACGCAGCTGAAGAGCAGGGCTGCTGCTCCCAACAGGAGTGCGGCCACTCTGAGCATCATCACTGAGCCTCCAAGTCAGTCAGTGTCTCTCCGTCAGTCAAGTGTCTCAGGCTGTTAGTGTGGGTGGAGATGGAGACGGGGTGAGATGCCGGGTTGGGATGGGGGGGATACGCTTGCTGGACAACTTCACCAAGGAGGGTTCTCCGTCTCGGGACTTGTTCAGCGGACGTCTGGGGTGGTGTGAAGACGAGAGACCCCTGCCTGGAGCATCTATACCCCTGCTTTAGAGCTGGGAGGGGCCTGCTTGACATCACCGGTCCTACACACACACACACATACTGTACACACACACTCAAACAATTCTGTCTCTCCCTGAACACTCCCTCCTCCCTTCCAATCTCTCTCTCTCTCTCTCCCCCCCCTTCCCACCGCCTGTTTGGAGCCCAGGAATGGAATCTTGTTCTCTTTTTTCCCCTTTTTTTTTACCATCAGATTACA
>JAODLL010002503.1:0-12340 GCA_026546735.1 Forbesichthys agassizii | reverse complement strand
GAAAGAGTATTCAAATACTCGTTCGGAAATACCATCAAGTATTCGAAACCTGTAAAATGGTATTCGGGACAGCCCTAATGGTAACATTTACTGATACGGAACATGATTGTAGATTTGTGTTATATAGGGCCTTGGCTGTAGGGAAGGGTTCGAGAACAGTGGGTACGTGTTGTGGGAGGGATAAAGTGGAAGAGCGTGCGCAGTCTCAGAGTTGCAGTACAAAGTATTATCACATTTTTTTGTAATGTTGGCTTCCACCACATTCCAGGCACAAATTGACGGGTGTCAAATGTGAGATGTCAAATCTTAAATTCCTACAATATACCATATACATTATTGCCTTATTAGTTTTGCTCTGTTTAAATACAATGCCAGGTGTCACAAAAAAACATATTAGTTTAGTACCAACTGAAATAACACCTTCTATCCCATATAGACGGATGACATCACCAAAGTGGCCAAGGTGTCTCTGGTCCTTGAGCGCATGGTCAATCAGAATACGTTTGACGACATTGCTCAAGGTATGCTGTTCTGGTAGACATGTGATGTAACAGAACGCTGTGCTGAAACAAGGCTTTTCACAACACTTCCCACCTTGTTCCTTGTATGCGTTCAGATTTCATGTACTTTGAGGATCCCTCTGATGAATTTAAAGAACAGGAGGGTACCCTTCTCCCTCTGTGGAAGTTCCAGTATGACAAAGCAAAGGGTCTGTCCGTCACTGCCCTCTGCTGGTCAGTTAAGAGATTACTCTGTGGGAAGTAAAATTATACTTGTATCCCTTGTAAAATGTAATGCATTACTTCATCCAATGTAAAATGTAAATGACTGGGAATTAAACGGCTGTATGCATTGCAAAAAGTGTTATTATGGCCATGTGTTTATCCACAGGAATAAGAAATACAAGGACCGGTTTGCTGTGGGAATGGGATCATGTAAGTACACAGGACTCATTAGACTAATTATTCCAGCAAGAGTTTGTGGTGAATACTCATAATGTTCAGTGTCCTTGTGGGGTTTGAACGAAGCTTTGCATAAAATTGAGATGATTAATTTCCATGGTAACTATTCCTTTGTAGATGATTTTAGAAAGCAAGGGCACGGCATGCTGATCTTCTTCTCTCTGAAGAGCTCCACCTTCCCAGAGCATGTGTACCCCACAGAGTCTGGCGTGATGTGCCTGGATATCCACGAGCAGCGGTCGTACCTTGTGGCTGTGGGGTTCTATGACGGCTTTGTGGCCGTCTACAACCTGAAGGAAGAGGGCCTGCTGCCCGTCTACAAGAGCACCGCCAAAGCTGGAAAGCACACTGGCCCTGTTTCACAGGTGATGGTCCGGTATATGCTGTGGATTGAGCTGATAATTCATCATTGTAGTTTATTCAGCAACTGAATAAACTACACTAGGTATTGCCCTTGTTATTTTAGTGGTAGTATTCTATCAGTAGATTTATAAACAGATAAGCCGGGACAATAATGTTTGTTATGTCATGTCATGTTTTATTTTGTTAGTGCCTAAATGTCAAATCTGACCAACAATCAAGTAGAAGGTCTGTCAGAAGTTACATCTACATGTGCTCTTCTGCTAAGGTTTGCTGGCAAAAGGATGATATGGACAACAACCACAATTTATTTTCCTTGTCATCTGACGGACGAGTGGTGTCTTGGACGCTGGTCAAGGTCAGCCATGGACATTTTATTATTTCAGGATGCTCAGGTGTCCTCAACAACTTACTCAGTAGCCTCACTCGTTATCTCACGTGTCTTAACGACACGTGAGATAACGAGTCAAGTCGTTTTTCAGCTGGTGACATGCATAGTCTGATGTGTTTGCGTTGTTGGTGTAGCGCTACCTTGAGGTGTTTTCTAATTCGTAAACAAAGGTGAATGTTCACAAACGCGTTTTCTGCTTGCTTAAAGTTCGCTGCGAACACACACAAATGGTCTGGGTTCCCCGTTTACAGTTTGAATCTAAGTATTTGAAACATTTACGCAAACATTCATATTTTAAAGTCCAATGAAAAGGCGTTTGCCACAAACGTTCGCCTCAGTTCACCAGATTTGAATGCAACATCTGCTGCGTTTGCTTGTCTGCAGAATGAGCTGGTCTTCTCTGACATAATCAAACTCTCATTGGAGGGCTCCGTGTTCCAGGGGACAGCGGTCGATGAGCTGCCCAACAGAGGTAGTGTTTCTCTGAAAGTGAAAAAAATTGGCCATGTGTTGCATATTTTTGGAAAGCAGTGACTGAGTGGATAGATGAGACAGGAACATAAACACAGTGGTGAACACCGCTCACAACATCGATGCCATTGGCGGCTTTGTAATGTGTTTCAATGTTGGGGGCGGACCTTCTGAGGGAGTTTGTTTTGATTTGAGCTTGAGGTTAGCAAGCGTTCTCAAGAATGACTCACTCTGCCTTTAAGGATATATTATCTCTACATGCACTAGGCAGAGTGAATACACTTTTGTGCACCTTTCATACGATACAGGATTTTCCCCTTGCCTTAAGCAGTCATTAGAGTTAATTAAGCAAATGTAAGCCTTTTCAATTTGGGGCTTATCTTCCACTTCTACAAATGAAAAAAGAGTTTCTGTTAATAATTACCTAGTAGATAAAAGTCCAAATAGTATTAGAGTTGAGCTATCTGTATCAAAGCATGGCATAACAGTGAGTTTGATGTCTCAGCAGCTTGTGGGACATCGTTTGACTTCCATCAAGAGGATGATGATGTGTTTGTGGTTGGGACTGAGGAGGGGAAAATACACAAGGTAAGGTATGAGGGCGGTTATCTAGATCTTAGCTAACTTGTCTTAATACATAAGTGCCATAATAGTATGTGCCATTCCTCCAATTACAAGACAAAGATCATCAAATAGAGTGTACACTCAATATTGTCATTTCCTATTCTTATTTTCCTTTTTTACAATAGAAAGGTTGTTTACTTTAAAAGTTACAGTCTTCTCCTGAGTATCTGTTCTGTCTTTTCCAGCAAGACATAAGCCCCGAAATAAGTTGCCTCTCCCTGCCACCTCTAAATGAGGTTACAATCATCTTGGGGTTTCCGCCGGTCCGCCAGTTATCAGCTTTGAAAAATGGAAGCTCATTTTGTTTGTGGCGCAGTTCAAGATACCCTGCTGGGCTAGCACCCCCGAGGGTAGCCAAGCTGGGAAATTCTCATTAGCACACATGCGCGCGCGCAAGCATACCCACTGTTCACATTAACAGTTGGGTTGTGTGTGTATGCGTGTGCACATGCCTAGTTGTTTGCCCCCATGCAAGAGCCTGAGGCTTGATGTTAAACGTTTAATGAGTCTCCTTAAGCACAGCCTCTTTCCACTCCACATCAGCAGGTGGTTCTTTGGTTTGCATCCCCATACATTATTATTTACTTCGTTAGGTTCACTGCTATTTATCGATTATTGCTGTGACACAATCATATTTCATCTTGATTCGTCGTGATTTACATATAGTCTGTATGTCTTTTGCCTTGAAGAGCAGTGGTTGGTGGTCAAATTCCACATAGTAAATAATCATACTTCTTGTTTTGGTTATCTCTGTTAGTCCATAGCTCAAATGGCCGCCATGCACTGACGTCAAAAACTTAGTATTGGGGCCAAGGTTGTTAATGACAGGAGACATCAAGTACTCGACCCCATGAACATGTGAACATACTTCCGTTTTGTGCATTGTAAACGGCCAGATGTCTTGGCCGTATGCTAATTAGCAATATTTGAGTTCAAGCAAGGTTGCTGTTGCTCATATTCCCAGACTTGGCAGACATCACAAGCTCGTTAGAGTCTATTCACATAACGTGTGTGTTTTTAGGCACATCAGTGTCAGTTTTGTCCTCAACAAACAGCAATTAGCTGTGCTACAGTAGGCATCTTGACTTCATTTAAAAATAAATATATAAATATATGCAGCCAATTCTAATATCCTAAATACTCCGTTCACACACTTTTTATAACTCAAAGACCTCTGATTGCATGAGAGGTCTGCCCAGTTATTCTTTAAAAGAAGTGGAGCGATGACGAGGGAAATGTCTCTCAAATACAGTATGCCAGGGCTGTTCAACTCCGGTCCTGGAGGGCCGCACCCTGCATGTTTTAGATAGCTCCCTGCTCCAGCACACCTGATTCAAATGAACGGGCCGTTATCAGGCTTCTAACAACCTTGAATCAGGCTGAATAGCCCTGCAGTATGCAGTGCCTGCGCTGCTTATTTCATGTGAAATGGCACATAAAAGCACACAGACAACGTAGAATATGTATTTTTCCTTGCTGGCTCTGTGACAGCTCAGAGAACCTGGTGAACCAGGTCCACGGTCCCTAAGTGAGCAATAATACGACCAGGGCTGTTAAGATCCTGGGAAGGCAACACCCGTCCCCAAGCTCCAGCAAGGCTTTGGGTCTCGGACAGCCTGGCTGATTTATCCCAGCAATATATTTGCAGGGATGCTGCTGTTGCAACTTTCAAAGAGGTTGTCTTTTGAAATGGCAGACAGATTAGCAGTTGTGCCCTTCATAGCATAGCCTACAGAGATTTAGGTCATGTCTATCTTCTTGATATGAGCAAAACAGCAGATAGAAATGGATAGAACAGTAAGACAGCGCCAATTAAAAGAGCTGATTGTTTGAGTTTGAGTGAAACTCCTTCATGTAAGGAGTCCAAAGTTTTTTCTTACACAAGATGCCGGCAGCAAAATTCCCAACAAATGAACGTATCACAGTACTTTATTAAGTAAGCATGTAAGTAATAGCTGTAATAATAAGCTAAGCTTCTTTGTTGCCTCTCTGTCTGGTTCCAGTGCTCCAAGGCCTACTCCAGCCAGTTCCTAAAGACCTTCGATGGCCACACGATGGTGGTGTATGCCGTAGAGTGGAACCACTTCCACCCAAAGGTCTTCATGTCTTGCAGTTCTGACTGGACCGTGAAGATCTGGGATCACACCATCAAGTAATGGCAAACACTGATTCTACAGCTTACATTAGAATACATTATAATACATGTCAAATGTGTTACACCCAATCTACACAAACAAATTAATGAATGAAAATTTCATCTCACAACCCCAGCCCTGATAACCACAGCTCTAGACTTGATACTTCACTAATGTCTGGCCTATACTGTACATATGTGTGTGTGGTTATCACTATCATGGTCCTTTTTAAATGGGGTTGTACCATCAGACCAAAACGCAGATATGTTTAACACAACCAAATGCATGTAAAAGCTATGCTGCTGTGTGTAAGTGTGTTCTTAAAGCATTTACACATATTTTGACTGGAGTTTGTTGAACCTAACCAATGCACATCGCCCTGTGTTGGTGCAGCTAAATCAAGCGATCTCTCATAACAAAAAGTGCATATTATAGTCATCACATTTAACTATTCGCCCAGTGTAATTTTCCAGACATATTTGACCAACCCACCACGCGTCCCACTTGTCAGATGGAGCAGCTTGATTAAATAATGAATGCAATCATCATGTTATAATAAGAGGCTTCCAGGGTGATCCAGACACAACGTGTATTGCACAAGAACCATTCAATCATACTTCACTGTTTTTGCTGTGAAATTAACAACACTCTAAATGTAAGGCTCTGATTCACATGACGTCATGTGAATGTGAACTCTATACAGTAGCTTTAGCCATACTATCTCATCATGTCTTTGACCATTTTAAGACTGGTATGACTCCAGAAAAAAACGTGAATAGCTTGGGGTTAAAGTAAATATAATTTGATCTATTAATCAAGTGAAAAGATGCTTACCAGCCATGGATATTATTTACAGATCCTCATAGCCTGCAAATGTAGACTACAAAAGAGACAATCGTCTGCTTTATAACTGCCAAGCATTAACTTATTTAACAATCATGTGGTTGTGGGAAATCTGCTATAAAAGAGTTAATATGCTGTGTCCTTCTACTTGAAATTAGGCCTTTGTGTCCACACACATAAAATTAATTAAAATCTAGTTTTTGGCTACACACTATCATTAGTATTTGAAGAAGCGTTCTAAGTTGGATGTGAACCACTCTGTATAATCTCTTCGGCTTTCTGGCAGTGGTATTGCTCTGTATAATATCATGATTACAGGGTATGCGAGAGCATTCCTCCCGGTTCCCACTGCTGTTCTTCTGCTGGGCTTTAACGGTGTAGAGACGGGTGGTCCCAGGCATTTTCTATTTGATTAGGCCTGATTCTATCCTACAGACACCCTTACAGCACCAGAAGCCCAGAGAAATCAAATGCTATGACCAGGCGCACAAGCGAAGGAAACTTAGAGGAAAAAGTGGAATAAGAAAACATCACTCAGTAGCATGACCATGAATTATTAGCATGAATTATTAGCCTGATGTAGCCAGACCTAAAGTTCACTTCATGAATAAGATCACGCTCCATTGGGAAGAGCTGTCTCCTGGGTTAATTTTGAAACTATTGGACAGCGTTTAACAAATCGTCGTTGCTACAACTGTTCTGATTGCCTCATCTAGCTCTACCACCATTTGGAACCACGCTTGACTTCAACATCATTTCACTTACCCACCCTGGTTGGTCCGCCAGCAGGGTGGCTGTGAAAACGCTATTGCAAACAGGGTGTCCATAAAATAATCTCCAGACTAAAGAATTATTGCTTTCAGTTTCACCCATATATTCACCTAGCCTAGCCTAGCCAAATTAAACTACTGATTCTCGTGGCAAATCTCATGAGCTTCAGTTTAATTTGCCACGAGAATCAGTTTGGAAACACTAAAAATCATTGCGAATGTGTCAGAGTAGCAACTGAATTTACCAATCAGCGTCGCATTGATAGCTATTCCAACTTGGTTTGGGTGTGCCACGTGTGCCGACAGTGAAAACATCATCATCATCATCATCTAATCAAATGCAAAGTATTTTTTGAAAGTGCTTGCCCTTTACAAACAGTTTCAATGCACTGCTACACCAGATGGATTTGTAAAAATCAATCCATCTGGCATGTAAGGTTACAGTTGACCTACCATAACGCTGTCATTTAGACTATACTAGAGTATTCTGTCTTGAGTGCCATATCATACTAAATCATAGACCAGCCAGAGATAACGTACGTGTGGCCGTCTGAGGGCACATGCACAACAAGCAGCCCACTGACATCTACTGATGGTGTGTGTGTTCACAGCTCCCCTATGTTTACCTTTGACCTCAACGCCCCAGTGGGAGATGCAACATGGTCCCCTTACTCCTCAACTATCTTTGCTGCCGTCACCACTGATGGCAAGGTAAGGTCACATGCTTCATCAGCAGGGCTGGCTGGGTAGGTTTTAAATGTAATCTGTTACAGTTACTAGTTACCAGAAAAAATAATTTTTGGATTACCTATATTTAGCAGCATAATCTTATTACTTTCCATTACTTTTAGATTAAGATCTCATATCTTACTTTATACCTAAACATTGTTCTTTGAAATGCCATCCAAATAATTTTACTGTCTTGGTGTGCAACATCTTTCTATTTTTGTGACCGTTTATGTTGCTCAGGGGATTATATTAAAGTAGGACAATTATTTATTGACATTAATGAAAGAAAGGTCAATAAGAGAACTAATCGTCAAGTGTTTTAAAAATACCTGTAATCTGATTCTACTATTTTAACTCATAACTGTAATGGACTACAGACAGTTACTGTTTTTTACTGTTTGGTACATGTACTGTATCAGTACAGGATCAGACCATACTAAGATAAACCTTGGTACTTGGTAATATGGACAAACAACATTTCACAACCCCTCGGCAGCTGTGAAAATATGCCATGTGTCTTGGTACACACACACACACTTCCATGAAACTGCATATTGGTGCACATTTCTATTATGCAACCTCAGTGAAAATACTTTCAGTCTCACATTCAGTTTACAGCAATATGGATTGACCTGTTAAAGGTCAGCAGTTAAGAGTGTCCAAATGGACCTACAGCAAAGGGTAAAGGCATGAGCTGCTGCCGCTGCTGTTGGTATTCTTCGTCTTCTTCTTCTTATTATTATTATTATTATTATCACATCTTACATCTCCCAGTCTGTCTGCGATTTAATATGGACATTTGGTTTCCTGAAACATGCAAATAGCAAACAGCTCCTCTGATCACTGCCCCTGTCTCTCCTTCATCTCATCAAGATATTAGCTTAAGGGTATAGTCAGCTATTGCAAGCTAATGGTAAGATAATACACTTTTTTTTGTTAATTCACAAATTATCTCCTTGCAATTCGCTAGTTTACCGTTCTCTGTGCGTGTTGAAAAAGTGATGATGTAACGGTCTGGGCCGCGCCGCCGATGGGCGGCTCACCCCCCTCCCACCGTTACCGGGTCATGCGTGGCCCCGCCCTCGGTTTTCCAGACGTGCACTTACCCAGCGCTCCTTGTCTCACGGGAGTTTGCACTGATTGTGTATCGTTTGCACCTGGGGGTTTTGCTTTGGTATTTAGGATGGGGTTTCTGTTTGTTCCTTTGTCGGTTATTGTTTCATGCGTGGTGTGTGTTTGCGTGTGATCATTAAATATCTTCGTTTACTGCAAACCCTGCGCCTGATTCCTGCCTCGCCCGCTCCCGCCGTCACAGTGATCCAATACTTCTACACAACCCTGGGTCCGTAACTAGAAAGCCGTAGTACTATTTCAATGTGTGCTGCGGAGGCATATTGTTTTGATTTGAGCTTGAAGTTAGCAAGCATTCAGAACGACTGGCAGAATGAGTGACCTTGCCTTTAACACGGCGTTGAGTAAAACCTGTGCTTGGCCCCGGGCTGATGCTGTGGTTACCAAAGCTGTTACTGCCTGCAGCAGACAGGTTTGTTCAAGTACGCTGCTTTGTAGGCAAAGCATGTCCCCGCCAGTTTTGATTAGTTCCGGCCAAAAGTCATTTGTACCCTTGTGGTTGTTTGTCTTCTTCACATATTTTGTTGGTGTTTGCCGCCAGCTGTCCCCATCTGTTTACTGATGCAGACGGCCTACTCTCACCAGCCTGCGCTGGCCAGGCGCTATACATGGCCAGAGTGTTTCTATTAATCATCTACCTGTCTGTCTGTCTGTCTGTCAGATTGTGACACAGAGGAAATTAAAATGACACATTTGATGGGTTGTCCCCATTTGCCATAGTCTCGCAGAGCTAGCCTTTACTTGTGTAGTCTGGGACACAACGTTGACTAACTGCGTCAAGACCCGACAGGAGAGATATTTTGATTGACATGCAGGACAACCAACTATGGTACATAACTCAACCCAATTGGTTGGAAAACTATGACGCGATTTTGGCTGTTTGCTGTTTGCATTAGGCTATGTTACTGCTTAAAATAAACGTAAAGCACCGCATTAGCGTCGTGCTGGAATTACCAAAAGCCTTGTGTGTGACTTCTAACAGCCAATTAAAATCTACTACCCCACTTCCTTATAGCGTCGACATGCTTACAGTGGTCCACTGTATGTATCAGATGTTCAGCACTAGTCTCTTCTGTGATCTAGTAGTGCTAATGCACAAAAGAGACTGGTACATTCGTCCTTTTCCCTCAATTCACCTGATCCCCGCTGCCCCTCCGATCTTAGACCTAAACACATACCATTATGGAAACCACATCAAACAGTCTCTCTCAATATGTGAAAGGGTCATGTTAGTTGCATTATTGTCTGCCTATGCCTGCTGCACTGTGCTAGATCTTTAATCCAGATTACTCATTAGTCTCTCATCTGCACAACTGCTAGTCTCGTCATGTGTATTGCAGTTAAAGCAGCTATTTAAGAAACTCATTAAAAGTTCCTCATTTGGCATACATTTTGCTTTCCTCTCAAAGTAGCTGAGAGCAGAATATTAAATTGGTCTCAAGGTCAATGAAGTCGGCACATTTCTTTTTTCTTATTAATCTCAGACCAGGCCAGACTGAAATGAAATATAATCATTTTAATGAGACCCATAACCTCTGTCAGGTTTATATTTTGTGTTATGATAATACTGACAATTATTCTTAAGAGTACTGAAGCAATATGTGGCTGCATACATCTTAACTCCATCACCCAAACTAGCCGTTGTAGACAAATAAGAATATTTGACGCGACATGGGCAAATGTCTATAGTAATATTTTATATTATACTTGGATTACTGTAGGCTAATAATTACTTATTTGAAAGCAGAGCCAGATTTGACCTCAACCTTTTGGCGTTTTGGCATTTCTGACCCAACCTTGTTTGATGTTGCTCTGATTAATCCTCGACACAGAACCAGGCTGTCTTTGTACAGCTGCACTCTCATTTCCACCGTCAGTGTCTCTGACAGTGACTCAGCACGCGTTGTAAGCTCTTTGATGCCTGTGTGTGTGTGTGTGTGTGTGTGTGTGTGTGTGTGTGCATGCGCGCAAGCACTATCCGGCTGGCTGAAGTGCAAGAATGAAAATGGGGGAAGAGATGAGCTATGTAAACAAACGTGCTGTTCTTCTTCCATCTGGACGGAGGGATCAGGCTGTCAGAGGGAAGTAATGCCTGAAGAAGTAATTCGTTTATTTGATTGATCTGCAAAACCACATCCACTTTAAGCATTCTGTCCATGGACTGTCGTGCACATTGTTTGACATGCACCTGAAATGTGCTCATTAGTCCCACAATGTTCTATATTTATTTTTTGCCTCTTTTTTTTTTTTTGTCTACCGTAAATGTCAGCTGGACTGTCTCTCCATAACACACAAGTGATAGGTTTTCCTGTATTTTAATGAATGTAAAGTTTCTGGGGGAAAATATGGGATGATAATGTCTGTGGCATGTGGCAAATGTTGCACGCTAAATCAGTATAGTGATGTTGGCTCTTTTACTGCAAGTCACAGATTTAATTGGGGTGGCGTAACTCTGTTCGAGACTTGGCCTTACGACCAGATCACAACAGTGACACGGGGTGTGTGCAGGGTGCCCTGTGGAAGCTGGTTGCAAGGGGCGTCTTTAATCGCCCCTGGTGCATGTAGTACGACATACACGATGACACCTGTCAGCCCAGAAGACAGGCCCGCTTCCTGGTGCATTGGTTGTGCTTGCATCATGGAGATGTATGCATGGGAACTCATTTGGAAGCCACAGATTGGCTATATGTGCTCATGCCAAAAGAGTGCAAAGACTGTGATCTAGTTCCTTCTAGATGAGATGGTGATGTTTTTGTGTTGGTTGCTGCCAAGCCCCACACACACACACACACACACACACACACTATAGTCCATGCGGAAACGCACTTCCTTGCACCAGATGGTCAGGCTTGCATCCCTGCAGAGGCTCACACACGCACCACGCGCACACACACACACACACACACAACACCCTCACTTTGAGGGCAGCCACTATAGTGTTACTGAGTTATTATAGGAGCTGGTTCATTTGTCACTGTTCAAATTGTAACTGTTCATTGCTATGCACCGCATTGATTCCCCAGTCATCCCCCTGTCTTAAAGCACATAGACATTTACATCTACTAATAATGTCTAAAACACCTTTGGCCCTGCGTCTTCCTGCAGGTTCACATCTTTGACCTGAACATCAATAAATACGAGGCCATCTGCCAGCAGCGAGTCGTCGATAAGAAGACCACCCAGCTGACCCACATCAGGTTTAACCCTGTGTACCCTATCGTCATAGTGGGGGACGATCATGGCTACGTGGCTAGCTTCAAGCTCTCCCCCAATCTCCGCAAAAAAAAGGTGAGTGTTCCGGTTGCCGCTTTCAATAAGATGAATGACTGCAGTATATTATCTCAACCACAACACAGCCAACCATGCTCATTTGGTTACATGGGCTAGTACAGTCTGGACCACAGAGCACAGGAGGGTCAGTAATGCCATGTCACTCTTTTCCTTAACATAATAACAATAATAATCGTAAAGTAAGTACACTGCTGATTTGCTAAAATGTTGTAGTAAAGTATTGTGTTAAGGTTTATGTAAGATCAGTTAAGATTACAAGCTACTTTTTTACAATTTATACAGTATGCAGCTTAGTTTTTCATGTTTTCATTACTTTATATCATTTCTTTAATGTGAAATAAGCATACCTCTAAAATGATTGTCAAATGCTAGCTGCATGGAAAGTTTGTTCTTCCCACCTTTGTTTGGTCTTCAAAGCATTTTGATACACATCCTGTGTGACTGTTCTGAATGCATAGCCGCCCCGTTGCGTCACTCATGGCTGCCGCTGTTGTTCCATCTGAATGCAAATTGATCAAATGATTCATCGCCCATAGAGTCCTGACCCAGGGCAGGGCAGAATTCAAATAACTTCATTGTTCTCTCTCTCTCTCTCTCTCTCTCTCTCTCTCTCTCTCTCTCTCTCTATATATA
>JAODLL010002502.1:0-12341 GCA_026546735.1 Forbesichthys agassizii | reverse complement strand
CACACACACTCTCTCACACACACACACACACACACACACACACACACACACACACACACACACACACACACACACACTGACCAGCCATTGGGCAGAATCCAAAGCGCTGCTCTCCATCATAGTTGATCGTGGTGCCGCACCACTTCATGCCATCTCGGCGTCCGTCCGCGGTGCAGTCGGTGTAGTTGTGCCCAGTGTAGATGAAGGGAAACTGGCACAAAGCACCGTTGGAATTACCACCTCGTGTAACCACCATCACTGTTAAAGAACAAAACAGTTTCACATTACGTTTGCAGTCACGCACGATCAGCTACTGCTAACTATTAGCTAGCAGCATTTCTTATAATGCATAGCAATGACAGCAAATAATCCCAGAAACACCTCAAGGAATGTAATATATTGTTCTGTCCTTAATTCAATTTGGAATAGTTTTGCTAAATAAATAATTTTCCATAACGAAATCTATTTTTGCTTTAAAATCCAATTCCCACCATTCGTAACCTAGTCTAGTAGCACAAACGGTCTGCTTACCATTCTTCTCTGTGCAGAAGGAGTGCTTCTGCTCTGTCTCATAGTCCGACGAGGTGGAGCACCAGAGCTGTCCGTCGCTGCGCCCATCAGAGGTACAGGAATGGTAGGTCTTCCCCTTGTAAACGAATGGGAAGACACATGGCTGCCCTCCGGAGTTCCCTCCATAGACAGGAGCTGGTCCCTCTGCACAGAGAATTGAGAGAACACACACACACACACACTAAACATTAATAGAGATTTTGGCAGAGGGATATTGGGTCAAATCTGATAGGGCAGGAAAAAACAATACAAGGGAAACTCCACTTTCGCTATTAGTCAGGCTGGGTCCATGATATGAGTACCGGCGTCTGTACACCAAGCATTAGCAGAACTGTCTCTCACCCCATTCCTCGCATCTAACTCCATTGCCCAGACAGGTACAGATCATCTGTTTAGTTCCTTGGCTCTTGAGCCAGCGCTGGCCTATGAAGTAGTTCATTCCTGCGTCTGATCGGCAGACACCCTCCTGGGAAAGATCTGGAACAGTGACCCCAGGATGGATGTGGGCCATCAAACGAGTGCCTGAAAAATAACATGGGAACCAGGTCAGAAGAGATGAATAGTTTACTTGTGAATAAAGGTATTGCAGAAACTGTTTCTGTAACAGAAAATATTTTTTTAAATTGCTGTCTTTAACTGAGATGATCTTATAACCGATATATAAAGACATTTTTGGAAGTCATTTCTGAATAGGTGACAAATACAAGCAAATTGCATCAGCAAATAACTACACAACTGACCACCCAGTACTACTGCTATGTTATCTAGCTAGTGCCACCATATTGTATGGTATTGCACTGTAAGGCAGACCAACACAAAGGTCTGAACAAGTGTTACATATTACACTAAATATGACCTAGACGTATGAGTAGTGGTCACCGCATCTGGTTCTTCATTTATAACTGCAGTCCTATAACGGACACAAATAAATCATCATCTCATTCATTACAACCACAAAGCAGGTGCATGTCACACACACACACACACGCACACACGCGCACACGCACACACACACACACACATATCATTCCTGGCATGTCTCCAACTCCTGCTTCTCCCATCACCGTGTCCATGCACCAGATGAAAGTCTCTTCATCTCTGCTCCTCCATACCACACTGTACGTCTCCCTTACGCCTGTAAATGGTTCACACAACATGGAGTCTCACCCAGTCCGGTGGCGTGCATGGACGTGTGTCTCTCACACTTCCATTCCCCCCTGCCGTTGCCCGTGCACATGCACTGGAGCAGGTTGCCCCGGGCGTCCGTCTTGGACCACGTGTCTCCGATGCGGTAGGACAGGAGCATGTCCTCATCATTACAGCGATCTGGGGGGGAAGGGGGGGCACAGCCACGTCAGTTACAGGGAGAGACGACGCGCATGTGATCTTGGCAGTGAGGTATGTTCATAGAAAAACAGAGTGAGAGAGAGAGAGAGAGAGAGAGAGAGAGATTGTGTACCCAATACTTTGTATGAGGTCTGTTATAGGTATAGTAATTCTGGTTAAAGGTGGTTGATATGTGAACTCGGTCAAAACGTAAACACCTCTCTCTTCAATGCCATAGGGTGCCCCCTCAGAAGCCCGGGGAATATTAAGAGAGTAAATGCAGGCTCTAAACAACTTCTATGCCTTTCCAACACAGCCTGTTAAAATGCTTTAGCTAAATGTACTATTTCCCTTCATCCTGCCAGTAAGCATGTGTGTATGTGTGTGTGTGTGTGTGTGTGAGTGTGTGTGTGTGTGTGTGTTTTGTATAAATAGAGCTAGCTGGAAGAAAACACAATGGATTGCACGCTGAAATAACCAGCAGAAAATAACAGGAAATATAACGAGGGAAGCTTGAAATGGGAAAAACATAGATAAATAGATATAGAAGCTTAATAAGGCACAGATACAGGCAGAGACGTCTTACTCCTTGAGCTACAGGTGATACGCCCACTTCCTTCTCCCAAGCAGGTGCAGTCTATCATCATCCATCCCTGGTACGGTTTCTCCCATGTCTCCCCAACAACGTAGGACGTTCCCACAGAGTTGTCGTAGCAGCGCTCAGCTGCAGCGAAACAATCAGTCAGTCATTGTCTTTGACAACACAACACAGTACAGGTCAATGCCTGCTTACAGAGAGTTATGTCTCTTTATGCTCCACTATAGATAGCCGAAGTCACTGCCGCATTATGGGACCTTATTTCGGAAAAAATATGTATGGTACTAACGGAATTGTGACACGAAGTACACAGTACGATGTTTGACTATTTAAAAGATAATTGTTCAAGTCAAAAACGTTGCAGTTTGTTGTTAAACTATAAAGTAATCTTTAGTTTTGTATGTTTGTAACCTCTCAGTGAACTGCAGTTTTCGTTTTGCACAACACAAGTCACCAAAACAATGATTTCTTCGACTTGTAGCGCGAAAACGTCATGACACTTACTACGCAACACAGGGCTTGTAGTATTACGAATTACTTATTTTCCACACTCTTATACTTCAACAAATGCATGACAAACTGAGACTCTTTTGACTCGAAGAATGTTCTTTTAAATAGTCAAACATCATATGTGTGCTTCACAAAAATAATGTTATTCTCGCTGTTGACCATACATATGTTTTTCCAAACTTAGGTCACATAATGTGGAAGTGACTTCGGCTCTCTATTGTGGTCTTACATTTGAATCCCAATTTGTAGATATGCACACAAACTGGAAAATGAGTGGAATATCAATCTTCTGTAGCCGCGCAAAGTGCTTAGTAGGAGTAATGTATGCGTCATAGCAAGATGGAGGCCAAAGATCACAAGATATTGTGTCCACTGTCCAATGACACTGACCAACAGGTTTACAGGTCCACTCTCCTTTGCCATTCCCCAGACACACGCACTCCAGCATGTAGTCTCCCGTCTCATGGGGTCTCCTCCAGGTGTCACCGATCTTGTACGATGCCCCGCCCTCATGACAGCGATCTGAACACAGGGTTGAAAGAAAAGGCTGCGTCAGCAGCTAATATGGAGGACAGCACTTAAGAGAGAAAGAGACAGACAGAAACACAAGTAAAAGAGCCCTTTCACACATTTCTCCTACTATCTTACCTTCCAGCTACAAAGCACCAGGTGTTATATTCAGCTTGTTCGTTTACTGACAACGGTATGGAGATGTGCATATGACAATACGTCATGCATTCGCCTTCACTGATGCGCAATATTAATGACTTATGGTGAATCTAGCTGAGTTAGAACGTGCTCCTACTTATAACAAATGGAGGGGGAAATCCATGCTGACAAAATGCTCCCCGCGAGAACAGACACACATGGACAAACAGACATGTAACAGACAGACAACCACAGACACACTTACTAGCAGTGGTGCAGCTGATCTTGCCCTTCCCGGAGCCAATGCAGGTGCAGTCCCAGATCATGCCATCCTTAGGCCTCTCATACGTCTCTCCAACAGTGTAGAACTGCTGGTTGATCTTATCAAAACACCGCTCCTCCGCTGTGGTAGCAAAAGATCAACAGAGAGCTTTGAAGGCACTGACTTGGTTAGATTGTCAGATCTAAAAATAATAGAATGTTACAGTTAAATCTATCTTGGAAGCAAGCAACTGAAAGGCAACTTGCATCAGGGGGTCCTGACCCCACTAATAGGGCTACGCACTGTGAAAGTGTACATTTATGTGTACAATGAGAAAAGGGAGATACCAATATGGAGAAGCCCGCTAGGCCACAGCACATTCATAAAACCACAAACACACAGGCAACGATGTATCTAACGTGAAGATACTAACCTTCTGGTTTTGTTTTACACCTGATGCCAGCAACACCATTGCAGGTACAGATGAGGGTTGTGCCAAGATATGAACGTTCCCACTGGCCATTAATATCATAAAACTGACCATTTTCTATACACCCATCTAGAGAAAATGATAAAAGAATATGATTTTAAGTAATTTCATTTGAAAGTAATTGACAAGTTTGAAATACAGCCTCAAGCTTAACAGCTTATCTCCCCTCATCTGGTGTGTGTGGGTGTGTGTGCATGTGTGTGTGTGTGTGAGTGCGTGTGTGTGTGTGTGTGTGTGTGTGTGTGTGTGTGTGTGTGTGTGCGTGCGTGCGCATGCGTGTGTCTGTGTGTGTGTGCTGTGTTGGGGAGGGAGGGAGCAGGAGTGTCCCAATTCACACATTCGGTTTTACTGCTTTACATGATTGCTGCTACAAAGTATGATGTTCTTTATGTTTTAAATTTATTATTCCATTATTGTGGAATTGCTTGTTTCAGGAAAGCAGCATCAGGTGCTAATTCAAACATTTCAGGCCCTCACCCACCAACTATAAGCAAATGCAAGTTGAAGACATTTTTGAGCTATAGACATAACTGTCTGTCTGGGAACTCCTCAACGATGTGCCCGCGGCCGCTTGACATCAAACGGTTTGCACGTCCAATTTGTATCTCAGTCCCTCCTCGCATGCTCTAATGCTCTGCGTCGATTTTGACTTAAATAAGAACCATAAAACAACCCACAAGTAATTGTCTTACACTGGCTAGTTTTATCAAACATATCACCCATTGCGAATAAGGTAACAAAAAAAGTTAACCTGCCGGGCACGTCTTATGACAATGGACGAAATTGAAACAATTACGACATTTATTATTTATGACTTGCAGTTGATATCATCCAAAGGGCAAACAGAATGTCTAAAATAAATTGGAACAGTTACCTTGCGAGACCGAGGGTACTTGATGCTGAGGCGCCTGCCGCCGAATCTTGCCTGTCGCTTTCGGCATGCAGTTCACCGCAGTCCCGATGCAAAGCACCACTAGCACCCTAGTTAGACAGCCGGACATTTTCACAACTGGGAGCACACGCTGCTAAAAATCTATGGGTTTTACGGTTGACCAGACGACCCTGCAATTTATATTCGTCCACGCTTCTTTTACCAAATACGGGGAGTGTTCGGTTCCTGCAGCGTTGTTTAATTTAATGGCCCGCACCAAACTTCTCGCGCAAGTCTCTTCCCTGCAGTCTCCGGCCCCTGTGTGTGCGCCAGACGCTCCCTACAGGTTACCATCTGAGGGAGTGATTCATCTGGGCATGGCTTAGTTTCACGCGGAGGAGGGAGGTCCAACAATGGGAGACACCATTACATTCCACAATTCTACATTTTACGTCCAACTTGGGTGTTCTGGTTAAATTCTTGTTCGCGAATGTCATTCATAGCTGAAGGCTAGCCAGTTTTAACCACGTCGAGTTGGAATCATTCCTTAGGCCGACAAAATATATGGGCAAAATATCTTCCTTCGTCTTCTTCTTTCACAATAGCAATTAGCAATAATTATAGTAATTTACTCATAGAGCCTAATCTACGACGTGTCCATATGTTGCATACGAAAAAGATACATAGATTATTTCATTCTCAAAATGAGTAGCTCATTTTTGTTGGATAATGGTTTACTTTAGTGCTATGCAGGATGTTTCCAGATACTTTTACAAAGTATAACATGGGCATGCAGGGATTAGGTCACATTGACTCAGTGTCTGGAAAGTCTCCAGTAGCATAACGTTACTGTGTCTGGAAAACGTTTATGTCCTGGACCTTTCTGCAAGTCTCTAGTGAGAGGAGCTCATGGCAGTTTCTTTCGTTTCTGTGGCTAATAATGAAGTCGATTGGCTTATATGTCAAAGTTGTAATCACATCATAAGGTCATAGGCTTAATACAGCGTTTGCATGTCAGATGATTGCCATGCTTTTGTTGAATGTCCCCTGTGGCACATTGGCCTGTTTATATAACATTGTTTGTGTGTAATGTTAAATTAATAGTTATAATCTATCCACTAGCCATTAAAGTTCTATATAAATAAGTTCTATATAAAAAGAGGTCTATGTCCTGAATATGCAAAAGTCCCCTTCATGGATTTAATAGATCGGTGCGGAAAATATGTTGCAGGCTTATACCATTCATCATGCTGTACTGCAGAATAACAAGACAGTCTTAGATAGTTATGCATCTCTTTTATAGAGACGCATAACATGTAAAGATACTGCAATCCTACAGTACCAATGTAGTTTGCATACTCAAGCAATTATCTCACATAAGCTATAATGAAAAATGAGTGTGATGAACTCCTGTCAACCTCTGGATTGTAAAGTGAGCAAGGACAAACTGTCAACCTCTGGATCATATTAATTGTCTAGGGAGTTTGGACACATTTGTTTTTATGTGGCGGTAGATTGAGGGTCTTGTAGGAATTGACATTCTGCATCCAGTATGAGACAGGCTGTTGTGAAATGTCTAATATTTTTACTAGTATAAAAGTGAATTGCTGTTGCTTTGGCAGTATCATGTATTCAATAAATAATTATAATATTTTAAGTCAAACGAGTTTAAGAAAGATGTATTGCAGACTTGAGAAAAGCTGTTGGTATACTGACTGGTAAACAAACAACTGTAATTTGCGCCATATGGATGTTGTCTGTGATTAAACTTCCCTCCTCCATTTACAGCTACAATTGTGTGAAACCCATTCCTGTTTTCCAAGTCTTTAACATCAAATAAAGAGCAAAGTAATAGTTAATTTGGTTTAAAGGTAAAGTCAGCAATTGCAAGATAATACACTTTTTTCAAATTCAGGGAATATCTCACGGTCCACTAGTTTTCTGTTCTCTGTGCACGTTGAAAAAATTCTGTTGTTTCTGCACAGCCCTGGTTACTGTAAATGGGAACACACAAAAAATAGTGAGTGACCGCACGCACAACAAAACAATACCTTAGCCTTGGCATTGTATTTCCAATGTGTGTGGCGAAGCGTCTGAGGACCTGTTTTTGTTTTGACAGGTCGAAAATCAACAAGCTTTCTCCCGAATATACCTTTAATCTCACTATTCATTGAGCAGACATATTCTAGCCTAATGTTATTTTTCTCCCAGACCAAACCATAAAATCTCTTTCTATTTTAAGAATTTCAAAGTCCTTTATATCAACAGCATTCCTTATCATGACCATATAGTTGAATCTTCTGACACAAATCATTTGTCAATACCTTTGGCACCAATGGACAACATTTTATGGTGAGTCAGACTATACTGCATTTCATACATGTCTAGTTTATGTGCAGTACGTGTTGTATATCAGAACTACACAATAATCATATAATGAGTAGACATCCATATTAATGTAATACCCCAATCAGTAAAATAAAATTGCATTTGCAATTGATACTTATTTATGAAATTGTAATGTAAATTATTACAAGCATTTGCAGGTTGTAAATAAAACAATTGAATGCATTTTAATGAGGAAATTACAGATGGATCAAACAAACCTAGTCTAGAACTTAAAAAAGACTTAGGCAACATCTGTTCCTGGGTATAGCAGACTGCTAAACCACATATGTTTCCATTTACAGGCGAAGCTTATAGCTGAAATGTTATCTGCTTGTCTATCTGTCTGCAAATATAACCATCTGATAGCCAGTTATCCTCCCTTTGGGGTCAAGTGCTCTCTTGACACAAAGTGTCTTTCTTAACCTGTTTAATTTCTCTTCCTATCTTTTGCTTATATTTTCTAGTGACTATATGTTTGTAGAATGGTTATCTTGTGTCAGGTAAAGCAGTTAAAAGGTTAACAACCGTTTTACGCTATGAAAGCCGACTATAGCTGCTGTGGCTCTGAACATATCTCTTGAATGCAGAGCAACAGGGTTTCAATAATGATGTATTACACAAGACAAACAGTGTTCATCTACGTCACTGAGAAGAAAACAGCAAAACATTTAGTTTCATCATTCTGAAAATGTCATATAGAAGCATCAATCTTAAAGGCTGTCAGCATTCTTAATGCTGAAGAACATTTTAAATATTCCCAAGAATATCAAATGATTTTCTACACTTTCACTTTTCATTCAGCTGTGTGTGATTCTATTAGGATTACAAATAGTTTCTATATGACTAGATTTTCATGGACCCGAGCATATTGTACATTATTTCAAGACTTTCATCTTCCATTAATTATCTTCCTGTGTCTTGAGCTCCTTACCCATTTCTATTACATTGCAATGAGAATGGCATGGGACATCCCATCATGATTTTGCAACCTTTACTCACTGTGGTCAAAAGTACACATAAACCACTCCTGTGGCCAGCTGGATTGTCTTAATGTTCATTTGTCATTACAAATGAATCATACAGTTTGGTCAAATGTACCAAATGTAATGATACAATCATTTCCAGTAAAGGTTTCAGTAAACAAATTAATCCATGAGATAAAAATGCAAAGTGCTACTTCTGCTTTGTTGGACTACGAATATTAAAGAACATGATATCAGCTGTATGTTGATTTGGTTTGGATTTTCACCAATTACAGTAGACGATTGGGTCTCTGGTCTCTTCAGATCTGCACACCAACCAGACAGGACAACTTGTGCTGACAGTAGGCTTGGTATAGTTAGGGCTTTAGAACAGACAAGGTATGTCTTCACAAGTCACTCAATCACAAATAATATGCGTTTGTATGGATGACATATGAGGGAGACAAAGCGACCGGCTGCCATTTATTTTCAATGAGAGTTGGCAATTGACAGTGGCAAGAGACAAGTATAGCTGCTGCAAGTCAACATAATAGACTTGGAATTAAATAGACTAGAGGTCTATTTTTTTCCAATACTGGACGATGCAACACAGCGAGGCTGAATCATCCAACCAATAGACCTTTATCACAATGACCAGAGGGTGCTGCCAAAGGTGGGTATAATTTCTTCCTTTCCCGTTGATATTTATTGTTGTCCCGGTCCATACAGGTGTTTTGAGTTAATTCATTTGTCTGATTAGGATTGTTCTCAGGTGTGGCCGTGTTTATACCCTTGTTCACTCTTGCTATGCAACACGTTTACATCATAGCTTGCATTGTAACTGAGTAGACGGACAGTCTAATCAACCTATAAACTCAGATGTTGTGTGAGTTTTTTTGTTGTTGCGTGAATTAATGTTTACATACTAGACAAGATTAAAGTATACCTCTCTAGGTAGCATTTCCATGTCACTGTCATAAAGGTAACTACATGTAACTACATGCCAGGAACACCCATATGTGACAAGCAACAAGCGTCTTTGCATATTTTGTTGTTGGAGTTAATGCAGGGTAAGACTCAGTGGAATAAAACAATGTTAATCAACATAGCAACAATCATCTGAGGAAAACATGATCACCATAAGGTTTTCTTTCCATCGTAATAGGTCTGTGGTAGGAAGTCATGGCTGTGAGTCAGTGCAGGGGATGTGGAGGTAGTTGGCAGCCATGTTCTTCTCACACCTTCTGCATTTTTGTGCTTTCTGCAAGGTTCCAAGATATCTAAGACAGACGTCACACAACAGAATGCAGAACCTATGACACAGAAAACTTCCATGGCTTCCATGGATTACTTTACAATCTAGTAAAACATGAGAGGTTTAAAATAATAGCGTTACCGTATTAGGTAAGAAACCTTTAGTTTAGTGCTGAAAATGAGAATGTTGGGGCAAATGCAACCAAATTGTACTGAACTTGAGAGCCATGCCCTTTATACGTGGAGCTCTTAGCAAAACGAATTAAACTATAGTCAGCAATCTTTATACTAAACTGAAATGTATTATTTGAGTCAGCCTACTTATTCACAAATTCATATCTATTTATTAATAGTATAAATAAATAATAATTAATAGAATTTGGGCAAGTCTTTAACAAAACTACAAACAACAGAACTACACAGTAATAAGATAGTACCTAAGAGACTTCAAATTGATTGTCAATCATGCGTTTTAAGGATGTTTCCCTAACAAAGGCAAATACAATGTATCAATGTTCAAAGTCAAGTAAGGAGCCAAGTGGCACAGTAACTGTTGTAAATACCCAATAATAAACCAGACCTACAGTAATCGTCCCCCAGAGAAGGGACTCTAGTCCTAATCACTCCATCTTTCCCCACACAATGACCTCATCTCCCTGGAGGAGAGGGAAGGAGGACGGTGAGAGGAGGTGGAAGCCAAGAAAGGGGGAGTGAAGGGGGCAACAGGGAGTCTGTTACCATAATATTAGTTTCCCGCTAAAGGAACCCTTATATGTTTTCCTCTCAGTGTGTCCTGCAGGACAACAAAAGACAAAATTGCCTTCTACAGAATGATACATGTGTCTCACTGTAAAGCTCAACTTGGACTAATTGAAGAAATATTGACATTTCACATAGAAGACTACAGAACACAGTTCTGCATTCATTCAATAGCTTATTCTTCCTCACACCCCTTCGTCTGCAAAAAATACTCATTTGTAATTTTTCAGTTTAACCCTTTAGGGCACTAATTTAAATACTTAAAAATTCAAAATGTCAACCCTAGAGTTATTGGAGAATATTACAATACATTATTACTGTCACTTTTTTGAAAAGAAAAAAAAAGAAAAAAAAAGTGTAAATACTATGTATGTCTTACTAAACACAATGAGCTTTTTCTAAAAAAAATACACCCTTTATGATCAAATATGGTGCCTTCATTTTTCATGAACAGATTTAATTAACTTATTGAAATCCTATTCAAACAACGACTATCTCATCATGCAGCACAACTATTCAACTGTATAATGTGTGAGGTTCATTGACGTTCCTTTATTAATTTCGATGTTATAACCGTAGGTGTCGGAGTAGGTAGGAGCGCAAAGGGCATTTTCAGAATTCCGAATTGGAAATGCTCCAGGCGACTCCTTATTGGTCAGATGCCCTGGTGTAACTAACTGTGACGTAGCCTGATTATCTGTGAATGGCTGTGAGAAATCCATGCTTTTATACTACCTCACTGAGAAGCATGGCAACGCCATTTTGAATGTTCAGGGAAGTGATTAAATGTGGTTCCTTGACCTATAATAACTGGAGAATTCATAAATGTCTAAATCCCAACATTTAATTTCGAAATTTTTGTTAGCTTCCCTTTTTCTCCATCACAACGTGCATTTTCTTAATATTAGTCATCATATTCTTGTAATGTATTTTGTTCTTTTCTCCTTGGTATCTCTCTTTGCATCCCAGACTGCATGTATTTGCAGAGTATCTTGGCTAGTTATGCTCCTCAGAGCTGAAAGTCAGGATTTCTACATTCCTAAAGTAATAGTGAAAACGTGTGGGGTATGTTATTGTGTAACAGTTAAACGTTTGGTCAAGTACTGTAAAATAATGAATGATAATAAAGAATAATCATATTTTTACAGTTCTGCTAAATACAAATACATTTTCTGCAAAAACATTCACAAAATATTCACGTGACAGTAAAATATTATAGTTTGTGTAATATCAGCCAAAGCCAAATCAGCATTGTTTACAGTAAGGCCGTTTATTAGACATTGCTGAAATATTTGTTAATGTGAAATAAAATCAAATGAATAAGATGTTTTTTGTATGAGAAGACCTCTCCATGTTGTCAATGCAAATATTGAGGGAAGATGCTGTGGGTGTTTGCTTATACAACCCCTCATGGTAAACAATATTTTCATTTGGCTTTACAGTCCGATTCCCTTCTTCTCCGGTTCCATATCCTCAGCATCCTGTTTTACTCTTCCTTACTTTATCATTAACTTCTCTCCCTCTCTTACATACAAAGACTCAGTTTGTCTCTCTTCACCTCTCATTCTCCTCTTTTGTCATGTCATCTCATCCCTCCATCTTGCCCTCCTTCCCCAGTAAATAAACAGACAGATGATGTTGACGCTGCAACATTTGGTTTATCTCGTGGTGACGGGGCATAGGGCACTGGTCTGTCCACCCCC
>JAODLL010002501.1:0-12342 GCA_026546735.1 Forbesichthys agassizii | reverse complement strand
ATTTTATGACCAATTCATGCAAAACTCCACGTAATCCCAAGGGGTTCACATACTTTTTCTTGCAACTGTATATATGTATATATATGGTTGATGCCTTCAACTCTATATGTTAATAAAAGGAAATTATTTTTAGAATTTGGAAAATGTTCAGGACCCCAGCAGGAATTGTTTTATTATTCTATAAAAGGCAACTAACACTCACTTGCCTGTGAGTTAGTAGATGCCACATTTCAAATGTTTCCATAAATTATGTAGCCTATATACTTCCATAATTGAAATGTTAAGAATAAAACAATGTAGGCATATTTGTCTTAATCTAATATTTTATCAAATTTTCCAATTGTTTTAACTTCTACTTGTCCAGGTAAATTATAAAAAAGTGGACAAGTGAAATTGCAGCAAACTGGTTTTTACATTCCAAAAATAATTTAGTTGGGGGGGGGGGGACGACAAAAACTTGCTCCCAAACAGTATTATCTCACTCTGAACATTTTGTGAAACTTGGCAGCCCTGTAATATATATTTATATATATATATATATATATATATACACTTTGTTTTTATCAGAGGAGAATTTAATAGCCCCGCTTCCAACTTTGGAAATGTGCACCCGTCTGACGTGCTGGACATGCCGGTTGACCCCAATGAGCCCACCTACTGTCTTTGCCATCAGGTCTCCTATGGTGAGATGATAGGCTGTGACAACACTGACGTGAGTTGCTCTCTAGCCACACGTGACTGTCTGCCATTTGTTGCATTTGCAAAATCTTCTTCTACATTTGTTCTCGTTTCCAGTGTTCCATTGAGTGGTTCCATTTTGCGTGCGTGGGATTGACAACCAAACCAAGAGGCAAATGGTAAGAAGCACAGATGCCAAACATATATACTGTACATGCCAAGTTAAAGTGTTTGTCTCCCAGGCGTTGCTGCAGATTATTGTCAATCAAGTTTTTTTTACATTTTCTTTCATGCCACACAGGTATTGTCCACGCTGCTCTCAAGACAGAAAGCGAAAATAAAACCATAAGTGGTTATAATGACACCTGTCAGAGAGATGGACTATGGGAATAATATTTTCTACGTTTTGTTATTGGTAGTATTTTTTTTCTCATCTTCTTAAGCATTTGGTGCTTTATTGGTTTACTTCATTGATTGCCTTGGTCTGATGCTGTGTGTGTGTGTGTGTGCGTGCGTGTGTATGTGTGTGCGTGCGTGTGTGTGTGAGATGGAGACCAATGGTTACAAATGTATTTAAATATAGGACATTGTTGAATTTTCTTTGATTTTGGTGTGCTTACTGTGTGTTTTTTTTAATTCATTTTGTTTTGAACAATAAACACTACAATTGCCCCTAATGGTTGGACAATACTAGTTCCCATGTATATTTTAACCATGTTTAAGACTAGACATTTTCTCCTAAGGTTTTTATAAAGGATAACTTAATGCTTTGTTAGGTAGAGTGCTAGCTTTACAAGCAAAGTTATAGAATCTTAACAAAGATGCTGCATCCTGACAGTATTTATCTATGGTAGAGAATTACACTTTTCATTTTAACATCTGTATTGTCTAAGATGTTTCATGAGAATGCAATTTCTGTAGCTGATAAGATTGGTAAAAGAGAGGGGTTGATTGTGTTTTCAATTGTTTGAATACAGCTACTACCTCAAACATCTTGCCTGCTTTGTCCTTGTGCCTGTGTGTTATTCCACTACGTTTTGTTTCATAAAGATAAGATTAGAGATTTTGACTTGAGTTTCCAAAATCATTAATTCAGTAGCCAGTGGTTTAAGATATATTGTAGTATTGCAGTTTTTCCACTAGATGTCACTGATTCGCGGGATAATACAAAGGGGTGGGCCATAGGTGTCGTGTTCGTGACGTAACAGCTTAACTTCTTTGGCGCGATGTCTACGAATTTCAAATACTTTGTGGTAGGGACGAAGCAACATACAACCGATTTGAGCAGTCGGAATCGTGGCTAGAAAGACTGCGAACAATACTGGTAAGGATCTGTAGCGGTATTTTAAGATTTCAAAGGCAATTCTGTGAATCCTAGTCAGATAATACATATATAGTTACAATGTTACTGGAAAGTTCAAAGTGTGCTAGTGGTGGTAGTGGGAGTTAACCTAGCGTGCTAACATTGCTATTGTAGCGTAAGCTATTTTCAACTTGACCACATTCGACAACAGTGTGGTACCGTACCGATAGGTACGGTAGGATCTCTTGGACACGACTACGTATTCATTTTGTGAAACTCTTACCGGTACGTATTTGTTTTCCTAATTTAAACTTTATAGGGATGTCGTGGGATTTTTTTGTACCCGTATGCGTGGCTGACCTGGTGAAGACGGGTGGAATTAATCAATATGTTGTTCAAGATGTGGTATCACCGAAACAATTGACTTCTCACCTCAGCAGTAAGTAGATTTACATATTGTGTATATCTGTCTAGGAACAACACGCTCATTTTCAGGCCTGTTTTCGAACTTCGTTATTTATGCACTTAGGTTTCAAGGCAGCGTTGAGAAGCCAGGGACCTTTGTGTATACTAGAGCACTTTGACACCGGCTACAGTGTGCTACGGTAAGTGCTGATAATATGCACATTTTGAATAACTTTTGCCAATATTGCTACAAAATACTAATTATGTCTTTCTTTAAAGGCATTGCAATGCAGTAGACCCCAGAGTGAAAGAGGAAACTCTGGAATTACTTATACAAGGTCAGGCGATTATTCTGTCTTTAATTGAAATATGTTAATGCTTAATGTAATTAATTTCCTCAACTTTTGCATCTTCCCTTTTCAGTGGTCAGTGGCCTATCTATTTCCCTTCCTTCACTGCTGCTCTCTGGCTCCATGTCATCTGCTGATCGCAAAGAGCAACTAAATGCAGTGAAAATGAGTGTGTTCTTACTCTGCAAACTCACGGAGACACTTGAGAGTGACTCCTGTAGACAGAGTATTGTAACCGCTCCTGGGAAGGTATGCTTGTTCACACATGTTCTGCAATAACGTTTTCAGTCTGTACTGTGATGGTTGTCTAATGCCCAGTGATGAGATCATGGCAAGTATGAGCTAGTTAGGCTAAGAGATCTTGCGTTCGAGCCTTCTGGTTGGTGGGTAATCTTGGTAGTGAGACCTAGTTTTGTCTCACTGCTGTAAGGGCTCACCTACAGTTATTTAGCAGCCTCCTCCTTCATTGCCCGCTCCAACAGACATTGGAATGGACACGAAGAAAGCTTCAAATAGTGTGGGTGTGTTTGTTTGTTTTATTGTATGAATGTGCATGTACCCGGGGGCAAGAAGCTAGTCTCAGCTGAGAGCCTTTTTGCAGCGATGAACTCTGTTCTTTGGTAATCTGAGGGCATATATCTTGTTAGTTACTGTGTCTTTCTAAGTATTGCAGGCGGCAGCGTTACTGATCACATGCATGTGTTTTTGGTCCTTCCGATGCAGGCAGGTAAAAAGGGCAAGGCTGCTGGGGATGGCGGGCAGCAGTGGGACTCTGAGAGGGAGACAGTGCTGCAGGCTCTCGTTCAGCTCCTCCAGCTTGATGTCCGCTCCCTCTGGAGCCTTTCTCTGGTCGAGGAAGAGTTCACCAGGTACCTCAGCGACCTGTGGGCTAGTGGATGAGCTAATACTAATGCGCTAGTGGTTTCTCCGTCCGCCCCTCCTCAATTCTATTTGAATGTGTTGTTTTGGGTGACCATTTTTACGTGGGTACGGTTAGATTAACTTTAAAATGCAGGGAAAAAAAGGACATAAGATCCTGAGAGGTGTTGTTGGTTGAAGCATTGTTAATAAAATGTTAGAAGCTGTGTGGACATGTTTGTCATCCTCCACTATAAACTTTAATTATTTTATTGGGCCTGCATGTCTCCACAAAACAAATTACTCCCCCTGTATGTTGTCCCACTCAGCTGTGTGACGTGTTGTTGCTATAAACTACTTGAGAACCCCACCATCAACTACGTGAAGAGCAAACCTACCAGAGATGCAGTCATTCACCTCCTTGGGCTCCTGATCAAGAAGTATAATCACCTCCTTGGTATGGCTCTAGAGTTGAGGTAATCTGTGTTTCTTCCTGACAATGCCACCTTAATGGCACTGTTAAGTCCCGCAGTGATCTTGTGTGTGCAGGTGCGAGCGTCAAGGTAATCCAGTTGCTGCAGCACTTCGAGCAGCTGTCGCCCGTGTGCGCCCAGGCGGTGTCTGTATGGAGCACAGAGTATGGAGTCAGGGCTATCATCGGAGACGTCATGAGGTCAGTACGACATCGGGTCATTAATCAGTCCCATGTCCGACTTCTACAAAGTTCCTTTACGTTTGCAACACTGAAATGCTGTGGGAGACATTTAGTCTGTCTCTGTTTCAGGGAAATTGGCCAGAAGTCAAGTGAGGAGCTTTCCCGGGAAGGGTCAGGGGTCAAGGCATTTTCCACTTTTCTGTCTGAGCTGAGCGCCCAGGTTCCTGAACTAATGATCCCTAACATCAGTGTGCTAATTACTCACCTGGAAGGAGAGGTATTACATGTGAACATGACTAATATCTAAAATATTCTCACCACATTACTGAGGTGTGGATGGCTACATGGTCAGTCGTATAAGAGGTGGGTCTACATGCAGGCTGGCCACGTCTGTTCTCCTTGCTATTCAGAACCACAGTATGCGCGTAGCCGTGTGCGAGGTTCTGGGAGACATTCTGGTGCGCGTCCTGTGCGGAGATGGGCTGGACGACTTGGGTAAAGCCGACCGGGACCGCTTCTTTGACACGCTGCAGGAACATCTACACGACACGCACTCCCACGTCAGAGCACGTGTGCTGCAGGTCTACACCCGTATTGTCAACAGCAAGGTGCAGCAACTCTTCTTCCGGCTGACGGCATCTCACTCTCATTGGCTCCTGGAAACGGTCCTCTCCTAAACCGTACGCCCTTTCCTTTCAGGCGCTGCCACTGAACAGGTACAGCGACGTGATGGGGCTGGCTGTAGGACGGCTGATGGACAAGTCTATAAATGTTGTGAAAAGCGCCATCCAGCTGTTGGCAGCCTTTATTGCACACAATCCATACAGCTGCAAGGTAACTCTACAGTAATTGAGGTACCGTCTAATGTAGATTATCTTAGACCAATGCTATATTGACTGTCTTGCGGTTAGCATTGTCTATCAGGCAATGAGTTTTACTCTCAGCTGGATGTTGTGGGTTTGAGTCCCACTGTTGGCCTAGCGTCCATCTGCTAATACATAGAACTGTACTCTATTGCTGCATTACCTAATCGTGTGTGTGTGTGTGTGTGTGTGTTATTTAGTTGAGCAGTGTGGATTTGAAGAAGCCCTTGGAGAAAGAGACCGTTAAACTCAATGAGATGAAAGAAGCACTGGAAGGAAAAGCCCCATGTAATGATATGAATGCCCTCCCGTCTGTCCTATCCCCTTTGCCCTGTTTGAACACAAGTGCCCAGTGATGAGACCAAGGCGAATGCGAGCTGACTAAATGCGTGGTTTGAGTGCTCCTTGCCCTGACTGGCTGGTAATCTTGGCAGTGTAGTGGAGGTTTACTGCTCTGCTGTAAGGGCCCGCCTACAGTGACCTGCACCCCTCTCTAAATATTACTCCTTTAAAGCAACATGGAGTAAACACTGGGAGGGTGCAGACAGTGTGTGTGTGTTTGTGGCAAGGAGCTCACTGTGTTGTTTGGTCTGCCGTGAGCTGCTTCTTTGGTAATCTGAGGGCCAGGGTCACTTTTGCTTCTTCTTGCTTGTGTGTCGTCCTGGATAGACAACAAGCGGCTAACTAACTACTCTCCTCTGCCTTGTGTCCGCCGCCAGTGGCGGTAATAAAGGCGTCAGATCTCTGGGCAGCCATGGAGCCTGAGCTGCTGCTTACCGCCGGGGCCATGCTGGAGCCCTCTAGTGACGGAGAGAAGGCACAGCTGGAGGGGGATGACTATGCGGAGGCAGACTCTTTGGTTGGAGAGGATGAGCGGGACGTCGCCATTCAGGTTGCTCAGTTCCTCCGTGTCAACAAATACAAGTGGGTTTGACAACTGTCACCAATACTTCTAGTCAGAGTTTAACAGGCTATTGCTATTGAGTAGGAAATGTGACTATAAAAGTTTACATTTATTTTCGCATTTTGTTAGATCATTTAGATGTAGTACGGTAAATACAATATAACCTTCTTGGTAGGAAAATAAGTTATTATTTTAAAAAAAAATGGTGTGTGCTGCTCTAATCCAAAATGTTCCTCTTTCAACAGGAGTGCTATACGTCTTTGTATTAGAGCCCACACCCTGTTCCCCAAGTCTGAGATGTTTTCCTACTTGTCCACTCTCACCCTTGACACCCTAATGAACACATTGGCTCTGCTCTTCAAAGGTAAGGCGTGCTCTGCCTTCATTAAATGTCTTTGCTTGCTGTAAATGCTATCCAGTGTGAGCTCTTACAAAAGTGACGGGACTCATTCACGTCGGGCCATAACAATTTGTACTTGATTAAAGTGCAATCATGCAATATCTTTTTAGAAAGCACTTCATTAATGGGCTATCAATCCTTGTATTAAGTGTGCATTTTTAATATTTAGACTGCACACCAGTATTTACAAATCAACTCTAAAAAGATTAATGTTCTCAAGTTTTTCTCAACTCAAAAAATAAATAAATGATTGGAACGGAACAGTTTCTGCCATCTTACCCTGATTTCCTATAGTGCTCTATTTAGCATTTTAATGGCTGCAACATTTTTTCCATTGAGGCCTGAAATGAAGTTCCCACACATGCGTTCAGAACAATAGTGGGATAATGAGAAATAATTACCATCATAGTGTGTGTGTGTGTACCGCACGAGAGAGCTGTACCTTTCCTGCGTAAAGTTTGCAGAAGTATTAAACATTACTTTTTGTTTTAATGTATCCATTAAGTCTGTCTGGGTTTTTGCCAGTAATATATTTGGATACATTTTCTGCAGGAGGACCAAGATTACTCTTATTAGTTGTGTAGGTGTAACATTCCACACATCGCAATACATTTACAAGTTTTCATATTATGAACATGAAATCTAATCACAATGGTCTTATTCTATAAATTAACTCATGGTTGTAATGTTGTTGTGCCCAGTGATGAGACCAAGGCGAATGCGAGCTGACTGTGAGGTTTGAGTGCTCCTTGCCCTGACTGGCTGGTAATCTTGGCAGTGTAGTGGAGGTTTACTGCTCTGCTGTAAGGGCCCGCCTACAGTGACCTGCACACCTCCCTAAATATTACTCCTTTAAAGCAACATGGAGTAAACACTGGGAGGGTGCAGACAGTGTGTGTGTGTTGGTGGCAAGGAGCTCACTCAGCTCTGTGTTGTTCGGTCTGCCGTGAGCTGCTTCTTTGGTAATCTGAGGGCCAGGGTTGCGTTGCACGAAGCCAGTGCATATGCCTGACCAGGGATGTGTTAACAAGCCTCTTAATGGTGCTTTTCCACTCTGGTACCAGTTCAACTCTACTTGCGTTATAATTTTTTCTCCATTGGGCAAAAGTTGGGATAGTACCTGGTACAGTACTAGGGCAAGTACCTGGCACTTCATCCTAGTGCCTGGTACAGTACTAGGTCTAGTACCTGCTCTGTCACGGTTTGAAGCGACACCAAAATGTGTTGACCAAGACGTCTATAACCTTTGGCTGCACACGGCAACCGAAGGACATTCCAACAAGGTAGGGACATGTTCAAAAGTAAAAATGACTACCGATCTAATGCAGGAGTGGTTCGAACAGCGCCGTCACTATAGTGAGTGGGTACTATCTGCAGTGGAGAAAGACCTGTGGCAAGTTGAGTAGAGCTTATACTATGCAATGGTAAAGCTCCCTAGTCAAGCTGGTACCAGCAGTGGAAAAGCCCTCATAGAAGACTCACCCCATTCAGCTTGGAGATGAAATGTTCCCATGGGAAACATTTGTGTGTGTGTGTGTGTGTTTCAGGCCCAGAAGAGGACAGCGCTGAACTCAGTCAGAATGTCCCTCCAACCCCCCAGAAAGAGGGGGAGAAAGAGGGGGAGGACTGTGAGCTGAAAAAGCAAGAGATGCTGGTCCAGTACCTGAGAGATACAGAGAGCTTTGCCCTGCAGGTGGAGAGAGCCATCTCTGTCATCAATTCTATGCTCTACTGGAAGACACCTTCAGGTACATGAGGCAGCCTGCAGATGCGCTGTATGTAGTACACCGTTTGGTGTGTTTAGTCATTACACATTGTTAAATGCAGCAGGTCTCATTAGGGATTTGTGTGATTAGTTGATTTGTCTGACTGGTCAACGTTGCTACCTTCACTAGTCAGCACCAGAAATACTAGGAAGTTAAACTTCATTATTTAACACTAGAACCGCCACGTGGTAAATTTTACTCGTGGAGGTTTTTCAATTGTACATAACTCTATTTTATTAATATATTGGTGTCCCCCCCAGTCTTTGACTTCTCCAAAATGGTGTTGCGTTGCACTCCATATTGTTAAATATAGTGATGTAGATTGAAATCTACATCATTTATAACAGTAGATAACCGTAGATAACAGTAGACAGTAGATAAAGTGTCTCGTCTGTGTTGCAGTGGTGCAGGAGGCGGTGCAGTTCTGCGTGACTGTGTGTGAGTTCAGCGTTGCTGACTCTCTGAGAGGTGTGCGGAAGATGCTCCCGCTGGTGTGGTCGACAGATGCTACCATTAAAGACTCTGTGGTCCAGGCCTACAGACGTCTTTATCTTAACCCTCAGGGTGACACCACCAGGTCAGTGGTGCGCCACAGACACTCTTGCTATCACACTGAAGCCATGTTTAATGTATGGCATTGTGGACTGCTTATGTGAAACCTTAACCAGCCAATAGCAATGCCAATAACTTGTCTTGTTACTGAGAGAGTAACAACTGCAATACTATCTTTGGTATTTGCATTGGTTTTCTCCTGCTGGTATAACTTATGGATGATGTTGCTGTTTTATCTGTTATAATTTATATATTAAATCTCGATTTTACTCTAGACTAGTGCTGCTGGCACAAAGCGTTCGCTGTTCATAATCCCAGGTAAAGCGCCCACTGTTATCTGTTCCAATAGGGCCAAAGCACAGACTCTGGTGGACAATCTGTCTGAGCTGATGGTGGATGCGTCCTTGGGGACCATCCAGTGTCTGGAGGAAATAGTGAGTTACACCGTAAGGCACCTAGACTGCCTGTCTGCACCTGATAAGCCAGGTGGAAACTTGGCTGGGGTGTTTTAGTTTAACCCTCAGTTGAACCCTTCCCAATTAAAAAAAAAAAAAAAAAAAAAAACACCATACAATTAATTGTGATTCTATTCTGAAGCACTCTGATTTTATTATTCAGCACCCACAGCTGCGTTTCCTTTGTCCAATAGGTATCTCATGACTATTTGCCCCTCTTTGTCTGAGACAAAGACTGCCTAGTCCACCATGCTCATTTGACACAGGTAGACAGGCAAGCTTTCATTGTGTTCTATTTCCACCACATCCAGCTGTGTCTGCAGACAGGCAGCTAAAGGCTGCACTCCACTGTTTATTCTTTTTTTTGTATTTTTCCCGCGATTTCTTGTAACGTACATCTAAAGCTGCAAATCCCCCTTTGTTCATTAGACATAGTGGAATGTGAAGCTATCACCCTCCTTTGAGGACTAGATTTTATTAAAGCCTGTTCCTGATTCATCAGACATCCAACTTTGACTGGTCTTGGTTTTACTGCGGTAGATAATTACCATCAATTCCTACCCCAGAAGGTCTAAATCATATGGCTAATATCCTTTATATCCCCTCCCCCAGACCTGAGATAACATGTGCAATCCCATGCGCCCATGTTGCCATAGGTACAGGAGTTCTTTGGCGGCGGCAGCAGCCTCCAGGCCACTGTGGTGCAGGTGCTGTGGGAGCGGTTCACCGGCAAGCGGGACACATCCGGCCTGTACAGGCGCGCTGCAGTGCTCCTGCTGGGCATGGCTGCACGGTACGCTAATGTAACCTGGAGCCTAAACCCTGTGATTACCTATTAACCCTTTGGGCATAGCGTATGCCAGATGTCATTACAAGCTGCTTGTTGTCATGGTGATGTGTGTGTGTGTGTGTGTGTGGGGGGGGTTGTCTGATTGACAGCGAGGAAAATCACTCTGGTTAGTTGGAATACGAGCACAGCCCTGCTCCTCACCATTGTGAAGTGAAGTCACGACCATATAACTAGGCCCCATGCCAGCGTAATTCACCAAATGCTGATAAAAAAAAAAAAAATTATAATGTTCTCCTCAATCCTACCTCAAAGGTTTTCCACCGCTGTAGGGGAGAGTGAGCGACTATCTGCATCCCACCCACACTGTGCTGCCTCTTTCTATCCAGCCGGCAGCATTCATAACCTATTTAATCTCCTGTGCTGCTTCTAACCCTTGTGCTAACCTGGCCTCCCACACACATTATCTGGCCAGCATGTGGGAATTGGCAAGGCCGGCCCTCATTTAAAATGATAAAGGGCGACTTTAGAGTAGCTCAGAAATGACTTGCTACTGGGCTTGACTATAGAGGAACTTCAGACATTCCACTTTTCTGGCACTCTACAAGGAGGCATATTATTAATTTAAGTGCATGTTAATGTCTATAGCATGTGTGTCTCGCTAACAGGGCAGAGAGGGAGGTGGTGCTCAGCAACCTGGACACTTTGTGCTCAGTGGCTCTGGGTGAGAAAGTGACTGAGGACTTCCTTCTAGCCAGAGACAGTGTAATCACCATTCTCAGCATCACAGATCATGTCCGGGTAAGAACGGGCTGGTAATGTCACTTAACGTGTAGCACTACGGTTTCAGCACAGCTGATCTTAAACCAGGGTTAACGCCGCTGTGTGCTAAATGACTTGTGATTGCTATGTCAAAACAAGCACAGTCTCCATTTACTCAGACTCCTTGCTAAACCCCAGTTCTGTGGCTGTGCTGTCGAGCTACCTCAATCTGCCCAACATGAGCACTTTTAAAGGTATAGTCTGCGGTCACACTGTCAAATTCAACAAATCTCTTCTCACAGTATGCTATCTAAACATTCTCTTTTAGTGAACTTCTACATAGCCATGTGTAATTGTAAGTTGGCACATTACAAAAAGTGAGCATGCTTACACACAACAGCCGTATCCGTGGCTTTACAATGCATTCCCATTTTGTGAGGCGGAGCTCGAAGAATGGCTTTTATGGACTCAAGAAAAGAGGGTCACGCAGGGGTCAATTGAATGAATGGGGAGCACTCATCTTAATGAAAAATAAGGAATGTTCTTGCAGCTAGAGACATTATGTTAAAATGGTCCAGGTAGTAAACATGTCAATTACTCCAGAGCCATATTAAAGATGGCCCATTCTATCTATTCCATTTTCTCAGGATATGAGAAAAGTATGGAATTTGATTGTAGTAATTACCAGATATGGATAAGTATAGGACGGGTGGGGGGGTGCCCCGTCACAGCCTGGGAAACGGCTCTGTGCCAAGTGCATTATAGTCTTTTATATAGGTCTGCTTAGAACTGTACCAAATTGCACATCTGTGACCAAACACATTTGCATATGTAGTCGGAATGTAACAGTTTAATTTTAAAGGGACTAATTTACATAATAAACGTCTATGTGGTCATATAGATGTTTATATACATCATATATGGCCTAAGATATCAACAGAGAAATGAGTTTTGATGAAAAGTGTGGACTTTTAAAATGGGGGAGGGGTGTGTAGGATCCCTGAGCAGTCTACAAAGATGCACAGCCTTATAGGTAAACATCTGGGCTGGTATTCACAGAGCATCTTAAGGCTAAACGTAGCTCCTAACTTGCCGATTTAAGAGAAACTCCTATATTGGGGGGGTCAATGTATTTATAAATTTTTTTTTTATGTGATTCCCCAATTTCAAGATGAATTGACTTTTCTAAATAGTAGACTAGCTTCAGTGTGTTAATTTATGTGCCCCCCCCCTCCCCGACACAGCAATCAAAGGGTGCACCGTTCAGGCTTCCCCAGGACCATCAGCTCTTCACGTGTCTCACACAGGCTGTTGCCGAAGGTAAGCATCGTTGCAGCCACTGCACGTGTTGAGTCTAGTGCTGTACCAAAAAATTATTTTTTTTGTCGATTAATCTATCGATTTTTTTTAAATTTTTTTTGATTAATCGATTATCTCTTCGATTAATGGGATAACTGCATTATTGATAATATAGAAATCCAGTCGATGCCATAGGGTGCTCCCTCAGAATCTGTGTCACCCACATTAGTAACAGTGTTGTGCAGCCTGCACCACTTTGTGTTCCTTATTACAAAGCCAGGGCAGTGTAGAAACACTAGATTATA
>JAODLL010002499.1:0-12343 GCA_026546735.1 Forbesichthys agassizii | reverse complement strand
TTTCTATTGTTGTGACTTAGATGAAGTTCAGAGCACATTTTATGACCAATTCATGCAAAACTCCACGTAATACCAAGAGGTTCACATTCTTGCAACTGTATACACCTACCGTACACTCAGGTCAGCTGACCAGCTGCTCCTCAGCATACCAAAAGCAATGAATATGTAATTAATCTGTTGGTAATGAGTCATTCCAGAATGCAAACAAAACCTTTAAACAAACACCCAGTGCATTGTGCAGCACTGCAATAATTAAATGTAATGTAAAATTATGTTTAAAAAAAAAACAATCAAAATTTGTTCGACAATGTTGTCATATGAACAACAATGCTGAGGATGGCAAACGGATGTGTTTCCTCAACATTGTTCGACATTGCATCATGCTGTGTTGATCCCATGGGTGACTAGAACTAGAAAAACTAGGCTTAGTCATCTAAGAAGGGTCCTGTTATTAGAAAGGATAGGCTATTTTAAATAACACAAACTAGTGTCACATAATGTCAGGTGTGGACGACTTTCAACAACCTGGTATAACTTCTGATCTCTTTATCCATCTGTCCCTCAGCTTTCCCCTCATTTATTCACATAACTACTGTGCTATGGTGATGAGAGATTTACAGGCTGATACGGGTCATGCGGCTACGGGAAATGTATTTGAGTGGAGGTTGCGGCGGCTGATAATGCAATGTGGGCTGTTGTCTGAAACAATGGGGCCGGCAGCAACTATGTACTGTAGCATTTAATCTGTGTTAAAATAGAAGATAAGAGTTTCACTGCAATACGCTTTTCACGATGGCTATGGTGGCCATGGCTCCTTCTCCTATCTGTATGTCTACATTAAAGTGGTATTTACACCTTTGTGATTTGTGATTTCTCTGATGTCTGATGTATACTGCTTATTGTAGAGTTTCTTTTTAGAAGCAAAAGTAATTATAGCCTACGTGCTCATGGTGCGCTATTTTGACTATTCCTTGGGAGCATAATAAATTCAGCAAGAAATGCTGCCCACTTTGCTTGGAATATTGTTCAAGACTTGCTGCTGGAACTGATCTCATACAAACAATTTGTCTCACTTTTAATGACTTGAAATGGGACAATGATTGTAATGGACTTGTGTCTAATTGAATCATAACATGTACATTTTATGCTCTATAATTTGATGTGGTACAGTGATTGAATGGATGATATTGTATATTTAGGTTACAATGTTCATGTGAATGTTGAAAGCGTGCCCTCTTTGCCAAGTCTTGTAAAAGAGATTTTAATCTCAATGAGACCTTTACCTGGTTAAATTAAGGTGTATTTTAACTACTTGATTAAGGCAGCAGTGTGTTGAGATTACACAATTCCATAAGTGGGCAGGACATGTCCTCTACAGTGGTTGCACATACATGTGCAGACATGAAAACATGTCTTATTGTTGTGGCGTGCTGACTTGTTTACTCCAGCATAATCACTTAAAGGTGTCCACAAAGGCTCCACAAATGTGTCCACGAAGTATTGCAAGCATAAGGGCAAACTATAAAGCTATAGTTATCAATTTGTCTTACATCAAAGTGAGCACCCATATGTAACATACTGCTATGGCTGTCCTTCCACAGCATTACTGAAAAGACGGATAGCAGTGCACACTACGGTGGATAGTGTTAGATAGAATCATGCCTGTTTAGACATGCAGATGGCAAGGCACATAATGGCTTCACTTGAGCACGTGCCCGAGGCATAATGTTCTTCAGCAATGCCATCCTGTCCGATTCTGTCTTCGTCACTGTGGTTATCTTCAAACGTAGAATATGTTTGTTCACATCCAAGATCAGCCCCTGAATCTGTGTGCTGGGATCTTTGCCCTATTCACTCCCTTCTGAATTCCAGACAGTGTAGCTGAGTTTCAGGAACATAACAAAGATGTTACTGTATGTGCTTTGGTGAGCTGATAACAGAATGTCATTAGATGTGATTGAAATTCCATCATTGCCTTTATAAAAGGCCTTATCTGGACTCACGGTAACTGTTATTCAGCAGCAGAATACACAGCACATGGTAGATGCAAGCACAGCTGAACTAACTGTGAATGAACCAACTATTTCACTGTTTAAGAGGACTTAAGAATATGGATGTTTTTTTTGTGGTAACCAGACATATTTATGTTATATAAACAGATCCTATGATGTATATAAACAACATTTTAAATTGATATTTAACTAAGAAAAACAGAACATAGTAGTTATGAATGCAGGTATAATAACGGCAGCAGTGGGATTATGACAACAACATACTGTGTGCTTTCACCTTATATAAGAATATGTTTTATCAAAAGAACCACTAATAAACCTGTTGCATGCGCTAGTAAGAAATAAACATGTATTCTCTAGCCATATGTAAGGCCAATCAACAAACTGGGTCATCTGTAATATTTGCAACATCAAATGTGACAATAAAACAGCAGTTGACTGTATGTGGTTTCAATGTTTAGAATTGTTTTGTGGAATGAAGAATGACACGTTTTGACAGCATATTTATACATTCTTAATGCCTGTTAAGCCTTTTCACAAATTCATTTCGATCAGTTAAGGCTTTCATTCTTTGTTTATTTCCCATGTGACCTAGATATTTTATACTCCACTATACTTTACCAGCACCAACTGGTATTTTTCACAGCCATGACAGGGAGCAAATAACATGCTCTTAAAGGGTGTGGTATTTTTTAGTGTAGTGGTGGGTGAATAATTGCTGTAATATTTAAGATAATAATCATGGATCATGATGAAAATGCATGCTTGACACCAACATGCACATACCTGAGAATGATCTCTATATCTCCCTATTGTAACACTTAGAACAACAACAGACGAAAGAGTGAGTGAGCCAAAAATAAATCAAATGTGTCCCATTTTGAACCCTTTATAAGGCAGCAGCTTTGCGGAGATTGTTGGCATATTGAAGTATTTACACCTGTATCTGACCTTATTACTGGTGTCTTATATATGGTATACAATATTTCTGTAGCAGTTCTAAAGTGACGGCCTCTTAACAAAACGGCTAAAATGTTCCAGGGAGTAAAGGTCTAATCCAAGAGATGTGATGTTCAAGATCGCTACAACCTCCATCCTAAAAAGGAGGCAGTGTACTGTACTGGCCCAAATAGTATTCCTCTCACCCTCCCCTTATTTTCTCTATCCTGAAATATAAGGCTTGTTTTTTAGCACATCTTCCCCAAATAACATAACAAGAGAGTTCAAGGCAGCTAGAGTTTCTATCAGTGAACCCAACCTGTTTATGACTATGGAGAAACATGATCATACAGTAACAGCTCAATGAAAATACGGCATGCACTGTATGGCTGCAACCTCCCCACCAAATACCAGTGGCAGCTTAACTGGATGACCCCACTATAAGTGAACATTTCATGCAGGCCTTGTTTTGGTAAAACCCCAGGTGTAACATTGCTGGTGACAGTGCCTGTCTACGTTTCTAAAGACACATAAGCGAAGTGCTTAAGCCGTTTCCATGAGGCCGGCGTTCCTGTCAGGATCAGGGACAGCTTTTTTTTTAGGCGGAACACTTTTTCACTGCTCCCCAGACAATGTTGCTTTCAGCAAGAGCGAGGACACTCCAGCTGGTGGTGGTGCCAATTCAAAAGGTAAGCTGCCAGCGGGGACACATAAATTAGCATCCTATAAGACACCACCGAGATTTACTTTCCAACTGGGTGGTGTAAAAATCGACCGGGGTCACTGTTATCTAAATTAGCAACCTTATTTGCCGCCCCCCCCCCCCCCCACACCAGCTCAATACACTCACCACAGGAGTAACCTCCTCTGCAGGAAATAATAGCTATATTTAATGGCCACCACACACACACACACACACACACACACACACACAACCTAGAAGCTTCTGAGGTGGGATTATGGATCAGTCAGTGATGTATTTTGTCTGTCTGTGAGAAATCTGTCTGATATGTGGAAAATCACTAGGTTTATTTTGCTACAGTACAAGGGTAAGAGTTTATAAAGGAATTCATGAGACTGAAAAACATTGGTTGTTTGAAAGTAAAATTATTAGTCATAATATGTTTTTGGGGAAACAGGAAGTAAACAATTATGTTTAGTGAATGTGACATATAAAGGTGGACAAAGCAACGTTTTCACCTCTCCCGAATGAGACACGAAGAATGCAGAGTGCCAAATAATGCAGAGTGCCCTCACAAGCAGTTTATTAGGATGTTAACGCATTTTGAAAATATCTTGAAATTCCCAAAAGAGCAAAGCCTCTATACAAAGTGGTTTTTTTTTTCCCACTGCGGCATTATCCAACAATGTTTTTCAAATTCTTTTGCAGACACAAAAATAAATTTGCCTGACATCAAACGCTACATTTCCGAGATGTTTTGACAGCTTTGAACAGGGGGGACAAGCATACAGTGATAATGGACAGCAGTACTATACTGTATGTTCTGCAGGTTGCATGTACCAATTTTCTTGTTGGGCCAAGTCAAACAGTAGTAGAGACAGTTAACCTGGCCCTTGGCAGCTCCATCACTGTTCTCTCCCACATCCCTCCCCTCCTTATTGTATGTATAACTCCCTTGGCTGGACGCTGGAGGTAAAGGAGTGTCTGTCATTAACAGATAAGTGTACACTAAGCGATCTCCTCAGTTATCCTTTATGCACAGGTTTATTTGAGGGGGTGTTTATTTGCCCATCACCACACACCACATCATAACCATGAAAACAAAGAAACAGTGCGGCTCTGTGACGAACAGACACTGTGTAGGAAAATGGGACAAGTTCATTGTGCATAGCTCGTGGCACACATGGCTTATTGCTGTGCATTTACAGTATATAGAGTTACAAATGCTATACAGGGACATGTTTTAGCTCAAAATCAGTTTTGCAAGAATGCAAAATATGGGTGATTGTGAGCATTTTCCCTTTACGTAAACAAGGATCAATTAATTTAGATCAAAGGGAATCTATTCAAAAAAAGATTGGTGTTTTTTGGCTCAGAGCAAAAACCCCAAACTGACCCCAGAGAAATACTTGTATGCATTATGCAGTGTTTCTTTGTACGCTTCTGTGTATAATGAAGAAGCAAGGCAAAACAACACGACTACACACACATCACACTTACGTGTATTGAGTATAATCCATTGATTCTCCTTGTGGACAGAAGGGATGCTTTTGTTATTTCAATGCAACATTAGCATTTGAGAAAACACAAGAGCCTATTAAAGTAATAGGTCTATAATGTTGGGAGCATGGGTTTCTGTCTTCTGTGTAGTCTGCAGGACAATGTTTGCTCTGTCATGGGCTCTTGCTTAGTTGACCCGGTATGTGTGTGTGTGTGCCTGTGTGTGCGTGTGTGTGTATGGAGAATTTTAGAGGGAAGAAAATAGGTAGAGAGCAGAAAATGTATTGAACGATTATGCGTTTGGTGTGTGTGAGCATGCAAAAGACACACACACACACACACACACACACATTTCAGCACACATACAGCAGTACAATACAAGACTGTTCTAGGACAATTGCTTTACACTCTCCTTAGGCACAGCTGGAGTCATATAGCTCACCATTGAGGCCTGCTGTGCAAACAGACAGTCCCAGTCTATACCTGGGGTATTTCATTACTGACTCAAGTCCACAGGGACTGAAAAATGGGTGTACTCTGCACATTGTGAAACGTCACAATATCTTTCAGAACACGATTTGAGGGCGTTTCTCAATTATTCGATGGTACGGGTGAAAGAATAAGGGACAAATTGTGTTTCCATGACATTTGGGGGAAAAGGTCATGAGCTGCATTAATCGCTATATGTGGCATTGCTTTGCATCTAAAGCCCAGTTTTTATACTAAGACGGAACTTTTATGCTGTCCGAAATACAAAATATGATGCAGTGTATATTGCATGTATTTTTTCTTTATTTTGACATTTTGCATGTTCTCCAAAAACAGTTGAGCATTTTTTAATCTTTGTATGTTTGTCTGTTTTGCTGTAATAGCTTTCTATTGTGTTTTGTCCTACCTAGTTACAGTAACTAGGTACAGTAGGACAAGTAATAGGGACGGGGCTTGGAAAAGGTCAATTTCATTTGCATATTCACAAGGAATCTCTTATTGGATATCATTCCTTGTTGAAAAGAGAAACAACCGGTGTGGTTTGCTGGAATTATTTGAGCAAATCAGAGCATTTCTCCATGTACAGTATGCCAGCTGTCTGTGCTAGGCTCTATGCTGAGTTTGTATAGTAAGACTTGTTGAATTTTGGCCTTGCATCCATCCAGAAAACACAGGCATTTTTAGGGTATGCAAGCGCAGACGTTTTAAAACGGATTCCTGATGGGATGATTTCTAAAATGCAACCCGTGCCATGCAGGTGTGCTTTTTGAATGGGGCCATGTCGTCATTGTATTACACTTCATCTCCTGCACGCCTATCTATTTTTCAACCCGCACAAGAAAAAATAAAGCTATGGCAGTCTATCGAGCACGGTTTTTTGCTGCAGGCGTTGCTTGTTTTATTAACGCACGTGCAACAAAGTCTAGAATTGTGCTATCATTACAATGATCAGTGGAGGCACATTAATTTCATCTGCCAAGTTATATTAAATCCATATTATGTACACAAGCACTGGAGAAGAACGCCTTCTGCACATGTGTCATGGTGTTCTTCTGTGGCGTTGTGTGTATGTGTAACCATAACATTTTCCCTCCCTTTTGCGTTTTCCTGCGGACACAGAGGAGTTATCAAAATGGAGGTGCATGGATGCAAAACTTTAACAACACATTGGCAATATTCTGTGCTGTCATGAGGACATAGTCATAGAGTGGCAAAACAATCCTACGGTTTATACATATTTGGAGGGAAACCAGTTAAAAGTGATTGTCAGGAAATGTGATCCCCTCCCCCTACATCTGACATAGGCCCCTCCGGACGCCTACACTTTTGTGGAGGCACTATACTGTAGCAATCGATGAGTGTACCTTTAACCCCTGCATCTTTATTAAAACTTATAATATAGATGTTGGAATAAGCACAATGCCATTATACTAAGAGTAAATAACCACCTACGCACCTAGCTGGTGTTGTGTTACAATCCACCCAGGCTTTCTGAGAGTTTGGCATGGACTAACTGGGGCATGATGTCTGGCTTTGTGCTTCCTATCTCTATCTCACAGAGGTATCCTTACTGGCAGGAGGCCACAGGGCGAGCTAAGAGGCAATGTTCAGTGCTCATGTGTTTGCTGACATGTACTGTACTTGTATACATGCATATGGTGTGCTACAGTGTGTGTGTGTGTGTGTGTGTGTGTCTGTGTGCACTTATTATGTTTACATACACTTACATGAGTTCAGAGTGGCAGGTTCTGTATCCGTCAATCAGGCGTTTACCTGCGGGGCTGCCAGGGCATTATACTGATGTCCTATTGATCAAGGAGGTGGTGATGGTGGGACAAATAGGTCTCCCTGACGTGTGACAGACCATTAAAGCATGCAGATAACGTGAAGGAGGCCAAGAGCGACACAACCAGAGACACTGTAAGCAATAGACATTCCTGAAATACAGATCTCTGATACTCTGATGTCAGCCTGGAGCTATTGTACAGTAGGAGACAGCCTGGCAATAGTGATCACCAATAATCCTTTGTACTTCCCTGGAGGGTTATAATGTTCGGGAAACTTAGACATGGCATCAGGTAAGCGTCAAAATGACTTAAAGCTATTGTATTGTATTTTGTATTTTGTATTTTTTTTATGTTCTATTTGTATTTGCTTAGTTCATGTATACATGACTGGCAGACAATATGCTTTCCACAGAGGGTTGTGCTGTGTGTAATTGTTTGACCTCAATTCACATGCCCTGGTTAAAAAAAGATATAAATACAGACTGAAATAGAATTTGTCCCAGATTAAATATTAGTTGAACGTCAATCAACATACAGTAGTGGTGTCATCACAGGAGCTACATATATGACCCATAGTCAATGACGCCAAGATTCTTCTGGCATAGTCAAATATTCCAGATCAATAAACTGCACAGCCTGAGCATATAACGATATGAGCTAGGAAAACAATTTCACCGAAGAACAGTAAATGAAACCAATAGCACGAGAGCTCAGACAATAAAATTAGCACTCTTGGCAGAGGCCTTGAACCGGAGTCTCAAGGTTACCAAGGTATCCGCTGGAACGCCTGTGAACAGGTGTAGCAATGCCCCGTTAGCCATGTTAATGAAATCGTTTGTGCCAGGCTCTGAGATGAGCCTGGCGTCATGGGACTGGGGGAACGAACCCTCAACCGTCTGTTTAGCTCACCTGTCACACTTGAGATAGCGCTCACGATTTAATTAGACAAACACACACACATCCTTAAGCCTCCCCTTGAGAGTGGGCCTCATGGCACTTTGATTGTGTCCATTCAGTGAAATGGGTGGCATTAATCAGGTATTGTCTTCCATATACATGCAAATGTTCTGTGTATTGTGTAACTATAAGCGTTCAATTGTTTAGCTCAGCACTTTTTTAAACTGTATGGTTACTGCACACCTGGCTTCTCAAACTTACAAATGAGCAGGCGGAGACTTTGGAGCCCATCAAAATGTACTTCATGATTGTAGTGTTTCTTTACATGCCTAATGGCAAATTCTTTAAACTCGCTTATTCTAAATCAGGAAGAAGAAAATAATAGGTTAGGTTAACATATCAATGACAGGGCAGAGAAATACATGACAAAATGTAATTTCAAAACAATAGAACATAACTTACCTTACCTTAACAATACAGTATGATTCCCATATGTGCAGTATATATATGTTCACTAAATTAACACTTGGCGTGGATGGTTTGACATGGGAATTGTGGAAGAGACTTCAACAGCATACCGTACAGTAAGCCTATAAAGCACACATCCATCTTGTGCATAATTCAATAATTTTCTTTCAAATATAAAGGATCTCCTCAATATTTTCAGTTTCCACAGTAATACTTATTTTGAAACAAAGCCGCCCAGAGCGTAATGTTATTCTGAGTTTTCTGAAGAGTTTGGGGAAAAGTTATGCACAATGTTGCCAAACACAGGCAGTCATTCCAACTCATAAAATGTCCATCTGTGCTTGAAGCTTGACAGCCAGATTCACACGGCTGGTTTATCTCGCCCAGTTTATTGAGCATCTCCTGCAACTGAAGACAGGGAACACTGTAGTGGAATTGATTGGTTGTCAGCATGCAGAGTAATTGCTCTGCTCATTTTGCATTGAAAATACACACCCCACCCTTATGTGTTGAGCGGGGGAGACTGCAATGAAATGGAGCTGAGTGATCAATAAGATCCTGCCTTTGTGAGGATGAATACATGAATGGATTTGAGCACTGAATGATTTAGTGGATCGATTGAAACTGACTTGGCATATACAACACACTTGCTGAAATGTGTCCAAGAGGTCTTCCAGTACTGTTAAGTTAGATCAGTAACAACTTAAACACCGAATGACTGATGATGTAATGATGGGGGTAACAGTAAAAGCAAGCATTTTTGACTCAAAGAATTATGACCGTTCTGAAACCAGATTCAAATGGCTTCAAGCTAACTTATAACATGCACTCAAATACTGTACAGTACCTCATATCACATGTCATGAAGTCAAACAGCACCACTCTTTCGCCTCAGTAAGAAGAGAAACATGCTAATTAAACTGGCATTCACTGCATTTGCTTGAAGCTTGTACTGCATTATAAGACATAAGACTATTTCATGTTACTAAATCATTGGCTACCGGAATATGGCAATGCCACTCTTATTTAGCCCACATAATTCAGAATGGCATTGCAGCACAGAACAATATTTCAGATGGAATGGAATCAGTTGGATGTTCACTGACAGAAAATGAAAGGTTAAGCCAATATGACAGTGTTAGCTTTATGATTTCAAATGTGAAAGCTGACTGGAAAATGTGGGTGTTTGTATTGCACCTGCTGGTAGAAAAGCTACCCCTGGGTCTGTGGGGTTGCACAGGTCTAACTGGCTTGGGTTATTTATGGTGTGTGAATGTGGTGCTTGAAACACTAGTGGACAAGAAAGGAAGCTCACAAACTTCCATGAGTGTCACTTTAAAAACAAGTGACTTGATGGAGCACGGCACAGTGGTAACGGACCATATGTTAGAATTGGACATTTTGACTGGCTGTGTATTTCATCACTGAATTGTACATATCCTTTCAAAATGCAGAGATTTTTTATTGTGTTTTTTTTTTTTTATCTGTAAAAAGTGCTTTGATGGAAGACAGCAGTAGAGACAGACCTTATGCGACTACTATAGTGTAAAGCATGTAAGCATTTTTAAACAGTTTAAAAACAGTGGTAGCCAGATAAGATTAATCTTTCAAAGCTGCCTGCATCATTATACAGATAGATTAGCTATACCAAACTGATGTATACAATATATTTTAGACATTGGTTACTTATCCTATAGTGGAGCTTTAAAATACATTAAAAAATATAAATATTTATATAGTTAATATATGTCAAATAAGCAACCAGATGAATATTTTATTCTGAACGCCAGGATCATACTGCCACAAACCTAAACACAGCCTCTATCACCTAACATTAACCCTACTGTAGGTGTATAGCCAAACCTGTTTGTCAGTGCAAAACTGTCATTACTGTACATGTCTGGAGTCTGAGGCTGGTGAATAGACAGCAGTCCCATACTGTGAACATCGTATAGCCTCACAATGAAATATTGAAATAATGAACTCACTAATGAACTGTCAATGCGTGAGAAGAGAATGGACAGAATGTTTTTGACATGGTTAACTAAACCCTTGAAAGCAATGCAACTAGTTATTAAGTGCATTTATGTTATGCTCATAGGGTTTATGTTTTATCATTAAGGCTTTTATTTAGACTACTGGAAAATATCCATTAAAAATCATCAGGGCCACTTGGTCATGGCTCCACTTGACTTGTAGCATGACATTGGCTTCTAACAAGTCTGAGCCTTTGATACAAAATAGTTTTTTGTGTGCAAGGACTTAATTTTATATTACAACTGTTTACTTCAATGCAGAATTTAAAATAAAGTCCAACATTGGCATGTCAGTTGAACAGCAAAATTATGTTATTGAAAAGGCAAGAGCACTAAATTATGCCCAAGGTCTTAGCACATGATGTGCACATGGACCCAGCATGTTTGAGTGAGTTGTCATGTTCATTGTTGTTGTCAAACACTACAATACCGCTCTAAAGGTCCGATAATAATTTTTCTTCGGATACCATGTTTCTTCGATTTTATACTATAATGTAGGTCTGCTTAACAAGAGCAACTACCTATCCGGCTCTCTCAGTTCAAACATTCTGGTGACAGGGATTTTTCCTGTATTCGATTTTGGAATAGTCTCTCAGAAAGTATTAGATGGGTTGAATCCGCTAGTCCTTTAAAAGTCAGCACAAAAACCATTTAAAAACAATTTGGACATTTCAACAGATAAGAATTGTACAGGCATTAAAAAGAAAGCATTTTGGGCTAAGGCCATCAGCCATTGAAAGCATCTATGTGTCAAGAAATGCCAGCATTTTAGAAAGTAGTACTTTTTAACAGGACAAAGCCCACTGGCGGCGTCTTACACACACATCGACATCAAGGTTTAGAACAGTTCCATTTATTGAACTTGTATTGAATTTTTTATTTTTATTTATATTATTTGTCTTCATTTCAAGTGTTCGAAGTGCATTCCTTGGGCGTTGACCTTAATGCCTCTTGCTCAAGTAACGTTTATTTATATAGCGCCTTTCACGGATAAAATCACAAAGTGCTTCACAGTGTTTTACATAAAAATGGAGATATACAAGTACAAAGAGAACATTTTTACAGTAGACATACAGAACATATCGTGTCCTAACAACCCTAGTTTAATTAAAAGCCTGTTTAAAAAACAGCGTCTTCAACTGTGTTGTTCAAGGATGCTTACATGTTCAACATGCATACTGGGGATTGAGCCCACGACATGGGAGTTGGCCGCCACCACTAGTCTAACCTAATATTCGTCATTGTGGCTAATCTGCTCTACTCACTTAAAAATAAAGGTTTTAATTAGAACCAAGAGTGGTTCTTCAGATTGATGTCATAGGAGAACTTTTAAAAGTTCTTCATAGATCTTGGTTCCCTAAATAACCATTTTAATATGGTCTTATATTATATATACAGTATATACACTCACCTAAAAGATTATTAGGAACACCATACTAATACTGTGTTTGACCCACTTTCGCCTTCAGAACTGCCTTAATTCTACGTGGCATTGATTCAACAAGGTGCTGAAAGCATTCTTTAGAAATGTTG
>JAODLL010002498.1:0-12343 GCA_026546735.1 Forbesichthys agassizii | reverse complement strand
CTTACTATAGGGTTTACAACTTTCAGCAGTGTTGACCCTCCCACAAAACTTTGTAATACTGATTCTCTCCCCATCTCTAGTTTAGAAACACCTCTGGGTAATTCTGTCTGATTTAACACTTCTTAAATTGTTTAATTATAGATGTCAATGTACTCTGTTTGCAACATATTTTTATATTCTGATTTATTTGCTCAAAGACTGAAGCCAAATAAAATATGGAATCCAAAGATGTTATGATTTTGTTAATAGTTTTATAATAATACATTTGCAAACAAGACCAAATAAAAACACAAATTTAACAGCTCAACTATATGTATGCAAAGATTTTATTGATTGATCTGATATACTGATACGGTTTGATACATTGTGTACTGATATTTGATACATATTCTTTTGATATAATCCTCTATTCAATAAACCATCTTTGACAAATTTATTGGAGCCTTGGATTCCTCAAAACCAGTACTCAAAGGACACCACTTTGAATCCCGCAGCCGGCACTCAAACAGTACACATTTCTTTAGTTTTTGATTATCGCATTATAAAATATACTGAATGCATATGTATTTAGGAGTCATTTATTTAGTAAAGTAAAGCCTTCTGCAATCATCAATGCATCTGGAGTTCTATTACCTTATTTATAACCCAAGTCCCTCCACAACCTGGCTCCCTTCTCCCCCTCTGACCTTCTCCTGGTACTGTATATAGGCTTACTCCCTTCTGATCTCTCTGCTCCTCTACAGGTTCTCTAATCACCCCTCCATTCCACAATGGGGGCTCGGGCCTTCAGCTGCTCTACCCACAGACACCATTCCTCCACACATGCGACATTGTACTAGTCGAAACAATGTTATATGCAAAGTTGCATATAACATTTAAACAATGTCTTATGAACACTATGTTTTCTTAGTCTCCTATTAACTTTTTCTCCTCTGTCAAATTAATGGGTCATCATCTAGCTCTACAAAAGCCTGAAAACTACCCATTCATGTGATTCAGGTGTGTTGAACCAGGGAGTGATCTAAAACATGCATGGCAGGGATCCCCCAGGACCAGGGTTGAATACCCCTGCTCTAGATGGCTACCCAACGCCACAAATAGATTGCTATATATGTTGTTTTTACTAGTGACATGTCCTTGATTGTTTTGAAGGCACCTATAAATACAAATAACCATTAACTCATGGTTAGTCTCACCACCTACGCTTAAATCCACCTTTGACCTTAAAATACAAAAATACTTTTCAGCCAGAAACCAAGCCAACAAGCTACGAGAATATTCATTCATTCATTTTGACACAAAAATAAATATTAAAAAAAAGAAAAGTTACAAGACTTCACATAACTTATTTTAAGGTTGAATGAATACTCATACCATAAACTACTGCAAATCCCAGAAAAAATATAAATGTTCCTATTCCATAATGATAATATAATATCTTTTCATATAATACATTTTAGAATAATAAAATGTATTATTATTATTATTATTATTATTATTATTATTATTATTTATACGTTTAACTAATTATCGCGAGATCAGGAAGGTATCACGACGATAGCCTGCTCCACCAATGAGAGACGTCGCTGATTTAAGCAACATTGCCACCTGCTGATCATTAATATTATTTCAACTGTAAAGTGTAATTCATTGAGTCTAAGTGAAGAAATGCATTAAAAAAATTATTTAAAGACAAAAAACGTACAGTGATTTGACCAGAACACAACAGCAGGGTTAAACAACAATAGTTAATTCGTCTCCCACATCGTTTTGATTGGGCTGCACATTTTTCGTAAATATAGTGCCACTGGCAACGCCCTTGAGTCAGATCGCAGTGACAAGAGGCCAGTGAGTCCACGGGGTATTGCAGAAATCAACTCACTGGGAGAATTGCCCGGCGTACCAGACAGTCGTTTGGTGCTCATAATAACAACTAAGCGGTTGTACATTTTTCGAAGGAAAGTCATGTAGGCTACAAGCGTCCTTTGTACCCCTGCTACTATAGAGTAGGCTTACACACAGACACATCAAAATGAAAAACGGATTGGACGTCCGCACGTAGACAAGACAATACAGGAAATGGCATGCATACTCTCTACCAGTCACGTACGCTCCCTTTGCCCTGCATTGCTGGACGCCGTCGGTAAGCGTTGATGTGATTCAGTCGATCCTTTCAGTGATATGCGGTTATTGCCTTCGCTTATTGAAAGTCTAATGAAAAGGGCAATAATAACCAATGTTTTGTTTTTAAAAGGCGTAGGACCGTTTACTGCAGATATCCACTAAAATGTCTGCATTAGCTGCTCTAATAAAATTAGCCATACCATTACATTCGCCTAGCCTACTTATTGACTTATGCTTTTAATTATAATACATCATTTTAATTAATGTGGGATTTTGATATGGGTTTAAATTATTTAACTGGCGACGCGTGTCTTCACGTCATTTTTTATATACGGTAGCCAATGCTAATTCAATGCGAATGTAGCGACATAATACAAAAACATGCTAAATGTAAGGCCTAGGGTATTTTGTGAAAGTGTAGATTGTGCTGTAGTCTATAGGTTTTGGCTACATATACATCAGTATTTTCTAGGTAGATTACATAACCTAAGGAAAACTACAAATATAGTACTACTTAACTAAAACCAGAATCATGAATGAAAGACTAATTATTAAAAGAGGACATGAAACTTCCCGTCGTTCCAGTAAAGTATTTCTACCTCAGAAAGAGCAGTGGTCTCAGCTCTGTCTCGGCTAGAAAATGAAGCGAGGACGTGACCTACGTGCGCATCAGGCAGCATACGAGATGAAATGGAGAGCTTGGAATACACGGACCTTTTAAGTGAACACTGCTCACACGGACCAGTCAGTGTTACAATCTCAGGCGAACGAGTGACAGTCGGCCAGCGCAGCGTTTTCGGAGCGGCTGAGGTTGAACCTTACCAAGCGAACATGGGACTAAATAGTTACAGCACATCGCCGGCTAGGAGCCCTACCGCCGATGAAGTATTAGTGGGTCTCGCCTCGCATGCTGTCTCATCTGGGATTGCAGTTTTGCGTAAACAGCCTAAATCAGTACTACCACACTGTAATGGCGGGGTGGTGTATCCATCTGCTACTATAGAGGGGAGCCACAGTGGCATTCTGCCTCAAATGCCAAACTGTTCTCCTCCACAAACGAAGGGCTTAGCGGAGGTTTCCAACGTCTCAACACACGCCCTCACCGCGAGAGCATGTCTGGTGGAGAACGGGGAAAGGACTGCTCATGAGAAATGTCCTTTATTGACAAAGAGGGCTAACTGTGACCTGAAAGGTAGGCATGTGCCACAGCAGAAACGCAGAGGCGATGAGAACATGGACATGACTCTAATGACTCAAAACAGTCTTATGGATCCAGTTGACCCAGTTTACAATTCTGTGGACTCCGTAATGCCAGACTTCAAACGTAGAAGGTTGGCAGAGGGAAATGATGTTCACAGATCTTCAGAGCCAGCTAGAATCGCCCATGCGGCCGTCCCGCCTTTGGTCACCACCAACGGCGTCCGTGCCAATCAAATGAACGTGAATAACAACGCGCTGTGTCTCTCTCCCCCGCTCACCCCTGCCCCAGACACTAAGGTGCACCACAGACACCAGGTCGAGACCCCGGCGCCAGGGAAAGCCTCACTCGCGGAGGCAAACAGCGTCTCGGCTCGACTTCTTCCGGCGGAGGGCTCGGCGGAGCGCATAGCCCAGCAGTTCGTCATCCCCTGTATGAGGCTATACGGCATCTGCGTGAAGGACAACTTCATGGGCCCGCATCTTGGGGAGAAGGTCCTGGGAGAGGTGGAGCTGCTGAACCACAGCGGGAGGTTCTGCGGCGGTCAGCTGGTCAGCCAGCGGAGCATTCCCTCGCAGAAGATCCGCGGCGACCAGATCGCCTGGGTGGAAGGCCACGAGCCAGGCTGTGAGAGCATTGCAGCGCTGATGGCGCACATCGACGAGGTCGTCATGCACAGCGCCGCCAATGGCCAGCTGGGGAACTGTGTCATCAACGGACGCACTAAGGTGAGAGAGGGTGTGATGAGATGATAGTGATCATGATCTGCACAAGTAACAAGTCATCAATATGTAGAAAGCACCAGCACGTCTAAAACATGACTAAATACTAAACGACTGAAGGAAGAGTTCACAAGTTCAATACAATCTTGGGGGTGTAAGGGGGGTACATAATCAGCCATTTAAAAAAAAAAAAAAGCGGTTGGGATATGTCCCAACCATCCCCAGTGTAAATGACACCTATGGATGGTTTGTGTGTGTGCAGGAGGGGATTCACAAGCCGTGATCTTGTTTTGACCTATTTTACTCATGCACTCTCAAACACTAAAGGTTAACACCCTTCATCACTACTGAAAAATTAAAAATAATGTATACATTTTGATCAATTATTTTGATATATCATTTAAATACTTAATACATTTATTTGATTAAATAAACAAAATCTACTAGACTGCATATAGTAGTCTATAATAGAACAAACATTTACAAATATTTAATTATTCTACCTACCCCAAAACAACATATTTAGTCGTGTGCTTGACCCTCCCTCGAGGATCTGTTTTTTAACTTTTCGCCTGGCTGGATTGAGACCTGTCTATGATTGCTCCCTAGTAGTCAGGAGAAGCTCTGTGACTGGACAGTAACCTTATCATCTCTGTCATCAGTGACTGTCTGGCTTTGAAGACATCTCTGTCAGTCTTTCCCCTTTCCCCTATCTTCCACCTGCAGACAAACAACCCTCTTGGAGCTATGTATGTTTGTTGTCTGGCTGTACGGTAGTTTATAATAAGTTTATTTAACATTTTTATCTTTTATAGATGTTGTTTTAATAAAGATATCTTCCAGCTACAGCAAATGCTGTCTATATTTGTGTTTTGGTAGGCAGAAGTGATACAAACAGGACAGGCAAGGCAGAGAGATATTGCTGCCTGCCTAGCTAGTAAAACTGACATTTCTTAAAACTGGCCTTCCCACACATGGCTTGGATTATGTAAGTCATGCATGAGTTCTCTGTAAGCAAGGTTTAATATTAGTTGACTGGCACATGTAGACTTGTATAGGTAAAGTTATAAGGTATATGTAAAGAAACTAATATTTTCTTTCTGTATGTGTATGGGGTAGCAAAAAAGACGCTTTGCCAGTATTAATTTTTAAAATGGCCATAGAATGGAATACATGTTGTCTACATACTTCTAGATATGTTAAGGTCCTTACTCCTTACTAGAATTGTGGCTTTGGGGGAGATTGAAAGGGCGGAGGATGATTCTCAATAGTGTTTTCCCAGGCTATCTTTGCAAAAATATTTCACCACCTGTTTAATTGGTAACAGGCCAGTATGGAGCATATCGACTTTTATATATACGGTGTATATATGTTTTGAGAGGCACTGGCATGGCCTGAAATTATGTGAGGGTTTTGTCATTTGATGATCATTACTTTTCAGCCATCGGGAACCGTCATTTGCTGCGTGGGGGGAAACTGGTGAGGAATACAGCGATGTAATGCATATATACAGGAAGGCTCTTGGCGTAGACACGAGGGCAGTAGTGGCAAATTAGCTTCAACATTAGGGGACAAATAGCAGAAGTCCCTATGCTGCTGAAGTGTGGCATACTGGGGAGGGTTTGTGCTGCAGTGTGTTCTGAGATTCCCCCCTCGCCACACGCACACCCCCACCCTCCCTGGGCTAAGAACTGCCTTCCTGCAAACAGGAACCAGAAGCTGTGCACACAGCATAGTACCTATGTAATGAACAGGAAATAGCTCCCAGCCGAGCTGTATGGGAGAAACGTCAGCTGACACGCAAGGGTGCCTCCGAGCACATTGTGTACTGGCTCATATGTTCAGGGGATTATGTTACCGAGTGGGGTTATCATACTGTAGTTTGCTGTCAAGTCTTATCAAGTCTAATCTTAAAGTATAATATTGAGAGATTATGATTACGATAGAAGACATTTGTGATTTCTACATCTCGTTGCAATGTCATCATCGGGATGGTAGCATGTTAGCGTAGCAGATATGGAGTTTGACACAAATTAGCAATGCCTTTTGGCTTTTTCGTTCTGCATCAGCCTTAGCCTCTTGTTGCTGTCGAGGCGATTTTGATCCATGCCAACTTCAGATTATTTTTTTCCTGACCAGCAGTGGAAAGTCAGTGTACTGATAAATTTACCAGCGTAAATACCTGCACACATCAGCAGGGTGGCTATGCACCAAAAAAAGCCCATATAGCCTTTATTTAAACTAATATGAATAAATGAATATTCGCATCAATGTATTGTGTCAATTGCCGTTTCAGTAGCCGGTATCTCAAACGAACACGTCTCTTATCCTTCCCTAACAGTACCAGCTCTTACCAGCTCTATTTGGTGAGCCTTATCTCCCTCCTCTCCTTGCCCCCACTGAACTGCACTGCTTATCAGAATGTGTGTCGAAGGTCGGCGCTTATTTTTGGTTTGAGTCTGAGAACACCCTGCTCTGCCCATCTGCCCGTCACCTTGGGTATCTTCCCAAACACCCCTTCCCCGGAATACTGTAGTGCCAGTTAAGACTGGCACTGTGTATTATGTGGGCGCACGCACATCCCAACAGAGATGGATGACACATGGAGGATGAACCGTGGCAGATGGGATTATCATAGCATGTTGTGTCATGCTGTGTGACTGAACGTCTGTAGTCGAAGGAGTCGTAGACATTGTCGTAGACATTGCGGGAGGTCTGGGGGGGTCTTTCCCCTGAAAACTGAGTAATCAAACACCTAATTTCCTGCATTCGGTTGAATTCTTATGGAAGGATTTGTGCCTTTTCTGCATTAAGTTATGGTTGAAAGGAAAACCTACAGCAACCCTGGGACAACATGTATGGAATATAATATGGGGTATCAAACATTATGCTCTGGTAGGCCTATATCATATCTTCTTATTTATTATCACTGCTAAGTCAGCACACAGGCATTAATTACTCACTGTCCTATTTTCTTTGTGGGAAGTAAATGTGCATGTGACATGATCATGTCAAGATTAAAGAATAAATACATTAATTTTAATACATTTAAGCCTTTTCTTAACAGGTGAGCGTCAAGGTCATTTAGCAGTTTGATACGCATACGAGCTACTCTCAAATCGTTGGGCGGCCCCAATGTGTTTCAATATAATTGGGGGGTGAGAACTACAATTCTAAAAATATTGAGGGGGACACATCTCCTGCATTCCCCCTGAAATCTACACGTATGCATAGTGTGTGTGCGTTGGTGGTGATTACTGTACTGTATGCTGTACTAGAGTTTTGGGATGAGCCATGTCCGGTATTGCGAGCTACATCTTAATTATTTTTAATTAAAGAAAGACCAGTGCCACTGTCTGTTGTAAATGTCCTTACAAACCTTTATTTGAACACGCAGGACCATGCAGAATAATCTCTCCACAAAAGGTTTTTACATGATTTAGTTTTTGAAACCTGTCATAACGCATCAGTCAGTCCGGTCAAACTCTGTTTCTCATCAAATAGTTACAGTGTCAATTGATTTAAAGTAGTCCATCTGTATACTTGTTTATTAAACATTATGGAAATGATAAATGAGCAGTATTTTTAATGTGTTATTAATGTGCAATCGTAATACATGTAAATACTTTGCTTTCCAATCCAACATGACAATCTAAACCCTCTTGTGTTTAACACATAATAATTAATGTCTTGCAACCTCTGGAATGTGGACCTGTTTTCCATCTCAGTCACAGTCTGAGATGCATTGAAAGTATTTATCAGGTATCTGATGAGCTCACACTGCCAAGGAGGTGCAAAGACGGACGCTAAATTGAGATTGATTCCGAAACACAGACTACTCAATAGACAATTATACAAGACACAGATAGCTACATTCTGGTTCAAGTGAGCCGGGGCAAACATTATAGAATCTTGGGGCACTAACGCAGTTGAGGATTTGCACTATTTTACGTTACCATTGTTGATAGTTGTTCCAATGCATTCTCTTATCGTTATAGGCGTGCCTTTCTGTTCCATTATGTTTCTTTATTGTGTCAGTGTGTCTCTTGGACACTTTGTTACCATTTTAAAGCATTTGTGAACTTGTTTTAGAAATGCTTTACAATTTGGTTTGGATGTTTTACTGGAGGCCAGATCTATGGGTCCATATAATCCTTTATGAGCTTTGGTCAGCTGTGAGACTTTCGGTCAGCTGTGAGACTATCACAACTTCTTCCCACTTGGCTCTGAGAAGAGAGAGGCCATGCCAGATATGGCAATGTGTTGTGTTGTGACTAACATAACACATTATAGGCTAGAAAAATGCTAGGCAAATGTAGGCTAGACTTTGACAAATTACGTATTTCTCTAACGCTGCGTTTTCTCTTTCAGCATGGAGCTACTGCATCTCTTGGAGCTACTGTATACCTAGGACATGACAGTAGCACATTTTATTGTCAGTTTTAGAGAGATAGTAAAATATATTGCCGGATTATGGAGTTTTCATCTGCAAAAGTTTATTTTTTTTTTCTGCTTGCATTGGCTAATCTCAGTTAATAAGTGACCCGATCAGTCTTATTTGTCCTAGCATGGAAAAGGGCCAGTGGTCTTCCTGAGATGAAAACAAATGGTTTTTATGACTGGGAGAGAGGTGTGGGGCTAATGGCCCTAACCCCATTAGCTAAAAGGATACTAATGTGTTTTCTTTTTAATATAAACAGCAGGGGGGGTGCTCCTACAGGTCCTCCTGTGTCAAACCGCGTTATTAAACGAATGAGAAATGGATATGTTGTTTTCTAAAACCTGTTTTTTGAGGGCTTAGGAAGGTTAGATATCTAGGTGTGCACTGATCAGTGTGGAGGAAGCCGGGTTTCAGTGCCACGTAAGCAAGGATTGTTTGCCGATGGTGAAAACTACTGCAGCTAGTTGTTATGGAGACAAGAGTGCGCACAATTTGAGCAAGCAAATGGTCTAGGAGGTAAAAACTCAGTGTTCTGCTGCTGGTTAGGCTACTTCTCTCCCACACACAAACATGTGCTCCTTTGCTGCTCAAGCCCCCATTGTTTTCTCCCAACCCTTTTTGTGAGGACTGTAGAAATCAGCCCCAGCTATTAAAGTAGACAACGTGAAAGAATATATGAAAACAATATAAAGGAAACGCTGCCACCGCAATAACTATCACCTCAAGAAATAGACCTATCTTTATTGGTGTTGCAAGTGGAATATTGTAGGGATGGTCATATGAATATATGAATAATGTACAGTCTACGTTATTTAGAAGGTTTAAAACCTAAGCGGCGTTTCATTATACTTGGTATAAAAAATTTGTTTAATGAATCCTTTTGCCATGTTGCTGCTGCAAAGATGGCGTTTGTGTTGAGTTGACATGAGCACTACTGCATTTGTTCTCGTCCACCCTTTCTTTACAAGGCATTGGTTTACATGTTTTTTACTCCTACTGCCCCTCCCACATGAGGCCAAATTGTCACCATACTGTAGACATCTCATAGAAGGGCTGGCCCTATTATACTTTATTGGCCCTGAACAGAATTGAGACTGCTTACCCTTGTAACCTAGTGGTTCCAAAGGTCTCCTAGATTGGTTGTTTGTTACTTATGCTCTCATCTCTGCTCTCTCCAGGCCATGGTGGCTTGTTATCCAGGTAAGGGGACTGGGTATGTCCGCCATGTTGACAACCCCAATGGCGATGGACGCTGTATCACCTGCATCTACTATCTAAACAAGAACTGGGATGTTAAGGTATATTTTTTTTTGCACATATTTTAGGTTATTGCAGAATTTTCTTAATGTATCAGGAAAGTCTCTTATCTCTGATCTTTCTACTGACCCAGGCCTACATTCTGTGTCAATGCCTTTTTTATTATTATTATTGCAATTAAATAAACATGGCTTGCAGTGTCTTTCTTTACAGATAATGCAAATAAAGGCATGGTGCAATCCAGCTAACTTTAAATATCCTCACATTTATGAGGGTAATTAAATCCAGATAATAACCTTAGTCCACATGCCGTGGCAAGTTATTGATGTTGCTACGCATATTCTATTGCGAGCTAATTGTAAGCTAGTACATTTTTAGTCAAATTCACCAAATATCTCCTCGCAATTCACTTTCGTTTACCGTTCTGTGTGTTGAAAAAATAATCTGGTACTTCCACACATCCCTGGCTCCATAAATAGTCATATTAAAAATAAAAGTGGCGAACACCGATAACGGCAACAAATCCGTAGTACTACGCTTTGCTTCACAATATGTTTCAATGTGCGAGACAGAGGTATATTGTTTTTGATTTGAGCTGGAAGTTAGCATGCGTTCTCGAGGATAACTGACCCTGCCTTTAAGTGACGACTGTGCATGTGCGCTGCATGTTTTGCTTTCAGGAGCAAGGTGGCTTGCTGCAGATCTACCCTGAAGGCAAAAATTTGGTGGCCAGCATCGAACCTCTTTTTGACAGGCTGCTCATCTTCTGGTCTGACCGCAGGAACCCACATGAAGTCAGGCCAGCCTTCACCACTCGGTATAAAGCTGTTAACACACCAGAATGAACACACAGGTTTTTTTTGTACATACAGTGTCTATTGAAAGCAGTCTTATAGATCATGTGTAGGAAACTTCCCTTTCCCTTTTTATAAAGTGTCCTTCAAATCAAGTGGAATTATTCGGCCTTCGACTGTACAGTAGATTTCTTACCTCACATTCATACTCATATTAGTCCTCCACTCATGATTTAACACCTTGTTCGCTATGGGTCCTAGATCAGAAATCTGCTACTTTTAAAACTGTTCCGGTTACTAAATGGTGCCTGAACCGGTTCTTGGTCATTTGTTCATTGCTGTTCATTATTATTCAAATTATTATGATTCACAATAATTTGTTGACTGTTCCTAATATGCCAGCGCTAGTCACCCGCACGCGCATGCCCAGTGTAACTGCCCAGTGTACCTGTAGGCGACGCGTCTAAGTATCAGATAACTATACGGGTCTAAAACACACATTATTTTAGTCTTTTAACCCCCACCCCCGTTTTGTAACTAAAACGTATAATGTAAATGTGGCACTGAAATGTGCGTTTTAATTCGGTCTGGTAGATACCATAGACTTGTTATTAGATAGACACAGTGAAGAAAATGGCATCTCGATTATACCAAGTAATTGCTCATTGTCGTAGTGAAGTGTGATATTCTCAATAAGGGTGTCGTCTTATTAGCAAAGTGGCTCTTTTTACACATGCGCAGTGCAAACAGAAGATTACTTTACAACTTGCGACACTGGAGTTCCCGACCTCAAGCCTCATGCATGTGCGCCGTAGCATAACAGGAATTGTTTGTTTAGTTTTGGACAGTACTGTTATATTTGTAGGCATGTTTTGTTTAAAATGTTGTACTTACACTAAAAGTGGGATCAATGTGCTAAATACGGCGCTTGCTGCTCGTGCTAGAGAATTGCACGCGCAGCTCAGGCACGAGCGTCGGACTATGTCGCCTGATTATTACGTCATGATAAACAATCGTCCAAACTGTCTTTATTGACATTGTTAGAAAAATAAATATGTACATAAGCACCAAGAAAATATTATTAAGCACCATATGAACCAAGTGCGACACCTGAAAAAAAAATTGCGGCGCAGTTAAACCGCTAATTACTGCCTATGTTGGCACCGGGTTTCGAGACCCAGGCCTAGTAATATCAGCATTTGGCTGCACTACCAGTGCTGGCCACCATACCAGTCAGTGATAAAGCTCCTCTCTCCCCACTGCTTGGGGGCTTGGTGAAAGGTCTTCAAAATAGTTCATACACTCCTCTTTACTCCCACACTTCCGCTCATTATGGAGCCTCTGTCAGGCATTTGATCTTAATCCTAGGGTTGTTTTGTATCACTATGACAGATGATGGCACACTTGCTATGCTTTGTTTACAATCTCTCTAATTCTCTCAAATGTCTTACTGTTTGCTCTCATCTCTGCCTTGCGTCAGTCCTGTTTGCCTGCTGGGGGGTTAGGTGTGGCCAGAGGCAGGAAGTATGTTTCCTGAAGGGTGGGGGGGGTGGGGGGGGTGTAAGGCCTATTGCAGGACTGAAGAGGGAAAGACCAGAGGTGGGATTAAAACCTAAAACAAAAGCCCCATAACAGGGACTAGAGCGACTCTCTTTAACCCTCTATTGGACAGGACATCTGGGCACATCTTGGGATGGATGGATGGATTTACATTACGCGTTATATATATATATATATATACATATATATATATATGTATGTATGTATGTATGTATGTATGTATGTATGTATGTATGTATGTATGTAT
>JAODLL010002497.1:0-12346 GCA_026546735.1 Forbesichthys agassizii | reverse complement strand
CATATCAAAACAAATAGTACAATAGATAGTTAAATATACTAATAAACACTCCAATAGGATAAGCAATTTAGGAACTCTCCTGCCGAATTCCCAACAATGGTATCTTCTGTTCCCACCTGGAACTATATAAAACCCTCGTTTCCTTACAGACCTCTTTTAGCAGACTCCAGGTATTTTTCTGGCATCCTTGCCACTCAGCATGGTAAGTCATAAATTACAGATGACCAGCTTAACTTAAGTTGTACCCTTTTACAATAAAATGCTGTAAGAAAGAAATATCTATGTGTATGTCTTATTTGTGTAAAGGGTGTATGGTGTAATATGAAATATACTTAACAACAGAAAGTAAAGGATACATGGGGCTGCACACTGTTCAATGTGTGGATGGCATACCATCCACCACAGACATATAGATCTTCTATACCTATTTCTCTGTTACACTGTATTTCTTCTTATCGCTCTTGACTTCTGGCTAAATCTTTACTAAGCATTGTTATGGTAAAGAACTGCTTTGGCGTTACAGGCAGCATGTAAAAACATAAAACACACAACACAAGTAAAATACTACTATTTGACAATGAACTATAACTATTTGAATGACACACTTCCATCCACCTTTCTGCCTGAGTAAAGGTATCTGAATATGAAGTGTAAGTGTAATGACCAAAAAACTGCATTAGCCTAATGTAATGATTGATATATTGCACTAACAAAGCACGTGTCACAAATGTACAACATATGTTCTTCTTCATCAGTATAAACAACCCACTGGATCAACAGTAACATTTTGTATCTCTTCATTGACTAAATTAGCTTGCTCCCTTCTTCTATACAGTAACCACAATACAGTATCATATCATATATATATGATATATATCTGGTATCATTTTATAGCATGTTATTACATTATATTAAAACATTTACATTAAACTGCCTTATAAAGCATGAAAACACCATGACATACTTTCACCAAACTATGAAGCAATGCCACACCCAGACAATTCCTATACAGTCACCCAGACAATTTATAAAACCACCTTTCATGCTGTTGAAGTGTAATGTATATATAAACCAGCACAATGACGATGATGATGAGGACGATGATGATGCATTGTATTTATATATTGCTTTCAAGGACCCAGAAGATGCTTTACAAAGTGGAACATGTAACTATTTAAAATACAGAAACAGAGTAAAGTGGGATGTGAGAGAGAGAGAGAGAGAGAGAGAGAGAGAGAGAGAGAGAGATGTTGTCATGTGACTTTAACAGAAGAGTCTTGAGGCATTGCTGGAGGATGGGTGATTGGCTCACAGTCATGGATGGGTTGAGGTAGAGAGTTCCAGAGCATGGGGGCAACTGTTGAGAATGTCCTGTGGACAAAGCCTTTGGTCTTATGATTACGAGGCAGCATACAGTACTGGAATAGAAGGAATACCAGTATATAGATTGATATGGAAAAGAGGGCAGGCAGGGCCAGTGTGGTATGCATATGTCAGTCGGAGGATCTTGTAATTGATGCTTTGAGAGGAAGGAGTAACTCAAACGATGGCGATATGCTCTTGGTATTATGCTCATACAATTCCAAACAAATGACAGATGATTGTAATCAATATATCTCTATTTTGAATGAAGGGCAGGAAGTTTTTATAACAACTTATTTAGCTGTGATAGCCTATACAGTACTGTAGGCCTAGGAGAAAATTATTTAGTATTTTTTAGGCATTAATATTACACAAGGTTAATCATATGAAATGTCAGTTAAAGGCATTTTCTTCAAATGAATGTGGAAACCAAAGGTCATATTCTGACATACTCAAAGGCCTTAGAAAACATTATGCCAGCAGTGATTACATTAGTCTTCCGATTCCCGTTTTAGAATTGTAAACCATGGCAATATAGTCTTAGTCTGCCCCCTACTGTCTGCCACAGTTAAACACACAATTAGCAGAGAACATCACAAATAGAGCAGAAAAGACAAATCAGGGAACAACTCAGGCTGATCAAATACAAACCAGGAGAAGGGTTTCAAAGTAAAAGGCTAATGGCAGCACTAGAAGGGTGGATTTTGGGTCAATGTGGATTATTCCATGTCTTATTACAGCCTCATAGACCAAGTGAGACGACAATGCATAACGATGACATAGGCCTAGAAGATCATGTATTCCATAGTGATCAGATTTTCAGCAACTGCAATTAATATGTCCATGTTGTGCTGAAACAACATGTTGTAAATAACATCATAGGTATAATTAATGTACCTGTAAAGTATTCTAAGATGCCAAACCTTTCTGCTCTTTGCAGTAATTGTACTCACTGTTGCATAACTCACTGTTGCATAACTCACTGTTGCATAACTAAAAAGCATCTGCTAATTGGCTAATTGTCATAATTGACCTCAATTACCTTGTGCTACTGTATGTTATACGTTGTCCAATACAGTATGGTAAAATTAATGTATATCTGTTTCTTCTTTTATTCAATCCAAATGTTTACATGAAATTATTTATAACCCTACAGGCTAAGCATTTAACAATCACGTAATTTATTATCTGACACACAGACAGCTAGCTGCACATTGCATTCTAAAAGCCATACTGTACATATCTCTAAATTTATCTCTCTCTCTCTCGTTCTCTCGCCCACCCACCCACAGCCAGTTTTTATGTTCTTTGCTTTGAGTCACATACATTTTTAGATCTACATCAGTAATCTACTGTCATAACAGGCAGACTGCTTGATCCTTCTTAGCAGGTTTTAAAGAGACATCCTACCATATAATTAGGTCATAGGTCTTTCTACAAACTCTTTTCTTGTTATTACAACTCTAAAATAATGCCATAGGCTTCTCTTCTGGATGCAGTCATTGGATGAATAAACTGTTCTAGCATTTAACATAAATACAACCTGTGCTATACATGTATACATCTGTCAATTATTTTAATGGCTTTGTTAGTAGCCTGCTTTTATATGCAGCAATACAGGCCTCCCTAAACATTATTGTTGGCCCGGCAACTAAACATTTGATACCATATATTATAGGAGGTCCCTGTGCCGTGTCAGCACAAGGACTTGGCCCGAAAAACGTTGAAGACCTCTTGTCTATTAGTATGATCAGTATGGCATAATGTTGAAGACCTCCTGTCTATTAGTATTGCATAACATTGAAGACCTCTTGTCTATTAGTATGATCAGTATGGCATAATTTTGAAGACCTCCTGTCTATTAGTATGATCAGTATGGCATAATGTTGAAGACCTCTTGTCTATTAGTATTGCATAACGTTGAAGACGTCTTGTCTATTAGTATGATCAGTATGGCATAATGTTGAAGACCTCCTGTCTATTAGTATTGCATAACGTTGAAGACGTCTTGTCTATCAGTATGGCATTACTGTGAACAAATGTGTGAGTGAGGTATAAGACAAAGGAGATTGGGTGACCTCCAGGTTGTGTTCTGTGTTGTCTCAAGGTATAAGTTAGTGAGGAAAACATTTTTTTTTTTTTTTGCATCTGCTCAACCTCTGGGTTCCCATTTTTGGAACACAATGCGGAACAAATGTTATTAGCGACACATTGCACATCTCTTAAATATTAATTATCCAGAGATTTGTACAGACAATCTTTAAACATTTCTGAAAATCCAGAAATATCACTGAAAAAAATGATGGAAGGAGTTTATTGTACTCTAAATTAATTTAATGAATCAATCAATTGTATATACAGTAGATATTATAAATATTATTACTATGCATGCTGTGAATGTTTGAGACTAACAGTTTCATGCCCAACGTTAGGTGGTCTTCCCAGAGTTATTAATGATGCTCCCTTCCGGAAATGGGGGATCGGAGAGGGGATTTTAATGGAGAGAGAACACAACGCATCATCACTAACCAACATGAAAACAACAACAAGCACAGCATACTAACACTGGTTAGTATGTCATTTAAGTAAGTGAAACACAGAACAGACCGCTAGCTGAGTGTGAATAGATATTTGCTGAATTTGACAAAAAGAAAATCAGCTCACAATTGCTGACTTTACATTACTTTAATGTAAAATAATTTAAATATGTTTGCTAATGATTGCTTGATGTATATAGTATATAACATAATTGGCATAAATAAAGTGAACTTTTTCCTGACAATGAGTCACACACTATCTCCCTTTAGAAGAGATCAGCATTAATAGACCTTTCAGCTGTAGCAGAATTACAGTAAGGCGCGTGTGTTCAAAGCAAAACACATGTATCTGATCCATGCTGGCTTCTGTCATTTAGTACCAGTGATGTTTCCCAACCCCCGCCAGCATCAGAATGAACTGTGGCTCTGATGTGATAGGGTGCAATTACCCTCTGTGCCCACGACGTAGCTCCGTGGGTGGCAGTGACAAACTCACATCTCACCACACACTGGAGGAAGGGGGGGTTATTCCCAGCACGCACCTGTTTTGTCTGTTATGCCTCCTGGCTGTGGCTTCCCGCCAGTCTTCACCTGGGTCCTGCTTTATGCACCGTTAATTTCATCCCCCTGTCCTTCTCCTTGTTTCCTACCTCTGACTTGCCCAGCCGGTCGTTGTTGGATATGTCAAAGGTGTCTTCGGTGGCGGCTGTGTCTTCTCCCCCTGTGCCTCTCTTCTGTAGTCTCAGGTTGTCCAGAATCTTCTGGAAATGAGGGTCCTTGGAACAGCAAATTTAAACATTCATAGTCTTTCAAATTGTGTTTGATTTGTTTTTGTGCAGCTTGTTAGAAAGGTTACCCTGCTGAGGTAGGGCAGACGAATATGGACACCAGCCCTGAGTCCAGTCCCCAGGTTGGAAGGGCAGGTGAGAATATATCCTAAACGCTCGTTCCACATAAACTCCCAGCCTCTCTCCCGGATTAGCTGTTCCACCTGCAGCCACAAGAGGGCACCCAACGTTAACAGAGGGCGTTACATCCATCAGCAAGGCCAAGGCCACACAACTAATGTAGAGCAATACAATAAAATAAACGTACATATTCCCGCATCGCTGGGATTCATGTGGAGTACGTGTACACGTAACTCGTACCTGGTTAAGTCCTTTACAGAACCTCTCAAACACCCTCTTCATGTTTCCTCCCTTCTCCATGGAGATGACCCTTGTGTGGTCCTCTTCAATAACCCAGATAAGGAAGGTTTTCTCATTATTGTGCCTGAGACAATTGGACGCATGAGCTTGACTACTCAGTAGCCTAAACGAACAGATTCGTGTATCAGCACATGCAACTGTGACTCACAGGCAATAACAAAAATACACAACTCTTTAAAATAATATTAAAATGGAGTAAAGTGTTTTGGTTCATAGTGTATAGCCTATCATGAGAACATGTTCGGGCAATGATGCATTTTCTCTGACATACTATACTATTGAATTGCCAAACTTTTTAAAAATAGTTATCATTTCTTTTTCCTGAAGATGTTTTCATCCACCTCTGTTCCCAACTGTCTCAATTTAAAAAGCCACATGGCTGCAGCTATAGGCTCATGCAGTGCATCACATTCCTCTTTGTCTGCCCAGTCACGGGCCATTTAGACGGCCTGTGAGTGAAAAGGGGCGATATGGGTTTATCATAGAGGAAATTATCCTGAGTGTAGAGGGAGAGAGAGAGTGAGGGTTGGCGTTCACGCACACGAGAAGACGTGAAGAAAACGGAACGTAGTGGCTGTAAGCAAACAGCAGCAGAGTAGTAGAATGGCACCATCTACAGGTAAACAACTGGTTACTGCAATAACTATCTGATACATTATTTTGGCAGATTCAAATTACCTGTCGTGTGTGTGTGTGTGTGTGTGTGTGTGTGTGTGTGTGTGTGGAGAGAGCGAGAGAGAGAGAGAGAGAGAGAGAGAGAGAGAGAGAGAGAGAGAAACACCAATAAACCCTGATGTATCATCTGAAACAATTATGTTTGGTTACTGATAAAGTTCTTGTTTTCGCCTTATATTTCACACAGAATGTCATATTGTACGTCCTCCACAGTTAGAGTGTTTTTCTACTCTAAATGAATTACTCAATGGGGGATTGTTGTGACTATTTAATGCTATAATTCAGGGTCCCTAATACATCGATCCTTACCAGATCCCAAGAGCGTCGGGCCAGTCTCTGGCCATCCCAGCTGCCGTGAGCAGAGGTGACACGGGCTTATCAAACCGCAAGTGCTCCTGATTGGCCAGCATAAGAGACAGAGGAACCCAAGGAGGTAAGAGATCATTTTTAAAAAAGCAGCCTAACATGTTTCTGTGTGTGTGTGTGTGTGTGTGTGTGTGTGTGTGTGTGTGTGTGTGAGCGAGAGAGAGAGAGAGAGAGAGAGAGAGAGAGAGAGAGAGAGAGAGAGAGAGCGCACTCACTTCAATCAACTGTTGCTGCTCCCTCTCTGACATCTTGCCCAGGCTGTAGTAGCGACCCGCCAGCTCCCCCTTGAGGCCAGCCAGGGCATTGGCCACAACACGCTCTACCTCGCGGCGCTCTGAGCGCGGGCAGGCCGGGGGCAGGCTGAGGCCGAGATGACAAGACGTAGCGCTCGTCAAACTGTCCTGACGTGATCTGTGGAGGATAGGAGTGGAAACAGCTCAAACAGACAAGAGTCTGAATATATGAGGAGATGCAGGTTTTGCAGGACAGTTACAGAACCTCTTGACACAAATGTGTGTCTGCATATATGGGGAAATAGAGGCCTTAGACTGAACGAACCCCCAAACACAAAAGTGTGTCTGATAAATGTTTGTGGATATGCAGGAATTAGACAGGATCGTCCATCGACCTGTACGGTAAGCATTCTTGAGCAGCCATTATCTGCTCCAATACATAGCAACTCTGACAATATCAATATGCACGCCCACACACACACACACACACACAAACACACACACACACACACACACACACACACACACACACACACACACACACACACACACCTAGGTGGGTATAGCTTCCTCCTCTCAGCAGCAGTGGCAGCGGTGCAGTCAGTCAGCAGGTGTCCTAAGGCCAGGGCACCAGCACCCAGGCTGGCCAACATCACCACCGTGTGGCGGCCAGAGAGCATGCGCTAAACTGGGTTGCCATGGTTACACGGCCTGACTGGAGTTAGCTGATGTGAGGAATGTCAGAATGAAAACAATGTCACTCTCTCAGCAAACATGCCCTGTCTGTATTATATTATTAAATATATTATCATTATATGATGACCCAAGCGATGCACAGTACAGACCAATCAGAAGGGAGAAGGAGTGTGGTCGTGATTTGACAAGACATGAACACCATGGCCTTATGAGTCTGCATCAAGGCAATAGACCTTACCTGTTAACTTCAAGACTATACACCAGTTTGCCAGGCTGGTCTTGGTGCACATAGTAGGAGGAGCAAAGAAAGGTCTGTAATGTTTAAATATTACTTTTATCTATTTTTACATAATAGTTACATTTACATAATAAATGTGACTCATTCAATGAATGTCAATTGAACAAGTATAAACTGCGGGAATTCTCCTGTATTACACTGACCAGGTAATATACGTGAGTTATACTGGTGTTTGGTGTTATTATTTATTATTATTATTATTATTATTATTATTATTATTATATTCTTAGACACATTGCAATATTGATAGAGAATATATGGTGCTACAGTATTTCTGTAATACACAATAATTCCTTAGAAGAATAACTGACAAACTTGTGATGATGTACACTACAGTACATATTGGCCTATATGTACTATAGGTGTAAAGTGTGAAAATCATAAATTAATTATCTGCTTGTTAATAGATTAGTGTATTCCATAATCTGATGGAACCAGACCAGAACACTTTCTATTGGTTATCCTGGGAAAGCAACTGTGTTTTGTTGTGTCGAGAACTATTGCCATATCACTTCGCAAACTTAACCATTCTAAAACACTGTAAGGGCACAGTTTACAGGTGACAATGTCAATGTCATATTTCAAGAGGTCCTAATTCATGTTGTAATGGCTGGACAGTATAGTTGTGTGTGTGCCTGCGTCCGTGTGCTTGTGTGTTCCATTAAGTAACACATTTATCCAGAATTACAGTAAATAACTCCAATACCACTGAGAACAGATACTTTTCCCAGCATAGATATTTCACTCCACCATCTGCAATGAGGTGTAATCAGCTGTTGTTAATCTGATGGACTACAATTCAGTGCCTGTTGAACTACAGTAATATACTCCATTACTAAATCACATAAGGAATGTCTATACAAATGTCCCACTCAGCACTGTACTGTATGATAGAGAGCTGTGGAGCTGGCCCAAAACAGAATGAAACTAATGGCAACTAGAGAAGCTAGCACTTTCCCTTACCTGTGGATAGCTTGAAGAGGTTTCTGAATGGTTCTTTCAGGTCTGCAGTAGGACATCAAATGGACCAACCATGGCAAGGTCACAGAGACCTTGAGAGAATGTGTGTGTGTGTGTTCAGGACTCCTGGCTCAGGATTAGCCTCTTTGATCAACAATTGTCACTCAGTATGCACGCAGCCTCTTCATGTGCATAAACATGCGCACACACACACGCACAAAAACACGCTCACAGAAACACACACAAAAACACGCATGCACACACACACTAAAGACACCAAGAGGGCCCTACAAAGGTCAGTCTAGCTCAATGGTTTGAATGCACTTTCTGACACGTTTTTTATAAACATTATTGACATCTACGATATTAACAGTCTCTTTAATCCAAAGCAATTTGCTGTAAGAAGCAAATACTTTGCTCTCTCACTTACAGTAAGCAGAAATATAACTTTCTATACAGTGGTTGTTGCAGGACTAAAGCATTTGGCCCTTTTAACATGGAACAGTCTCTCATATGTTATACAATTTGTCTTTATTGATTAGTGTTATATTCCAAGTATTCATATATATTGTTTACAGTGACATAATATATTGCACATTCAGTATTTCTTCTTGCAATACATCTTGCACTCTTTCTACCATTAGGCCAGCCTCAAAACAACGTGTAGTGACGGACAAGGGAACAAGGCATATAACAAGGGAACAAGGCATATAACAAGGGAACAAGGCATATTACAAGGGAACAAGGCATATAACAAGGGAACAAGGCATATAACAAGGGAACAAGGCATATTACAAGGGAACAAGACATATAACAAGGGAACAAGGCATATATCAAGGGAACAAGGCATATTACAAGGGAACAATGCATATTACAAGGGAACAAGGCATATAACAAGGGAACAAGACATATTACAAGGGAACAAGGCATATAACAAGGGAACAAGGCATATTACAAGGGAACAAGGCATATAACAAGGGAACAAGGCATATTACAAGGGAACAATGCATATTACAAGGGAACAAGGCATATTACAAGGGAACAAGGCATATAACAAGGGAACAAGGCATATTACAAGGGAACAAGGCATATAACAACATTAATTTAGTAATATTAGTGTTAACTAGTTAGCTGCCATGTGGATGTTGCCCATATAACAAACATATCTGCAGTTATGTATACACTAATGAGAAAACATACTGTATTCAGACATTATCCAGACCTCGTAAATACTTTTACATTAATTACTTCAGTATAATCTGAATTGGTAATTTAGAAATCTCACTTTTATATGTGTTTAAAATGATAACATTTTATGATGCAACATTAAAGATGTAGGCTAGTGATTGCAAGAAAATAAAAGCATGTAAGATACACGATCCCTAAGAAAGTAACGCAAAGGAGGAGGAAAAATATGTGGAGTCAGTTTTTTGCATCCAAATATTTTTTGGTGGAGAGCTTTAACTTAAATATCCTCACAGTGAGTTAGGGAAGAAACTTGTGGTTCCATGACGCTTGAATTAAATTGTGTACCTTTACTATGTGTAGAACTAAAGAAGAGTAACTAACTATTGACAGCCGGGAATACATGGACAACATATACAAACTTTATAGAAGACACTATGTAAGGCATGATGAAGTTTATTTCTCCAGCTCCTACAGGTGAAAATTACAAACAAACCCACAAAAAAAACAACATCAATACAAACAAAGCATTCAGTTTTTCCCAACTAGTATTTAAACACACACAGTGTAAAGGAATAGTTCACCCAAACACGCAACAAAAATACATTCCCTAATAGAACAGAGACAAATTTGTGACTGTTTACTTAAAGCTCTCTCCACTCACCTTTGGCACAAAGCCCTACAGCTAATTGCTAATCTCTGTTACTGCATAACAACCCACATTTAAACAGATGGCACCTGTAGTTCTCAAAGACGAGGTTAGGACCAAATCAGGATGCTTTCGGGGGGTTGTTTAATATACATCTAAAATATATTAACAACTATATTTTATGCTATTAATTATCTTGGCCACTGTTTTCACATTACTACATTTCTACATCAAATATATGGCCCCACAAGATATCTATTCTATACTTTTTAGGATATCATGGCAATTTCAATATGAATAACAATTGGCAGCTAGTAAAGTTTACACTGTGAAAGTGAAATAAGCCATTTGACAACCTTGGCTGAGGGTGAAATATCCCCTTTCTAACACAAAGCCAGCTGTGAGCCACAGAGAAAGTAGTACTACGAGGGTTTGGGAAAGGTACAGGTAAAGTCTGATATGCACAACATGCATGTTGGGGGTGCGTGCAGGAAAATAATGTTCATCATATCAGAGATACATCACACAAGGATTGCCGCACGGTTAACAAATGTAAATTATGCTGTTCAAATGCTACATATCTTAAACCTTAAAGTACATATATATATATCGTTGTTTTGTTTTTTTTTATCTTAGAATCCAGTTCAAAATAAATTACTTATTATACAAGAGCTGCAGATGCTAAATCAAAATTCAACATAAATATCAGAGACGAAAACAGGGACTCTATTGGTATCCATGCCATAACGTAAATGTATTTGTTCAATCATATGATGATTTGTGTGTAATAACTATATACAAAAATAGCATCATACAGTTGGTTTCACACAGTCACACGTCACTCAGGCATGAAGCTACATCTCAGACTAGAAAACATTCCCATTCTACATCCAACATTCACATACTGGGTCCTCACACAAGTTTGTACAATGTATTACAATATACCCACATATCTGCAAGTGTAAGATCTTCAAATGCTATGACAATGTTGAAACATTAGGGGGACTGCCGAGCACGATAACTGGTACTATTACGTAAGTACAAGGCCAATAGATACAGTACTGAGATGTGCCATTTGTAGGGGAATTTGACCAAACATAGGTGAAAAGGCACCTTGGAGGTATCTATTTGTGTGGTGCAAAATACATTGCCCAAACTTCATGGCAACTGAACAATTAACAGTTGGGCAGAGAAATTAGATAAATAAACATATTTATTTTTGCTCTAATATATACAGTATACATCTATTACTAATTAAGATTTGGTATTATATTTGGTTAATTTCGATATGTAGTTTTGTTTTTCATTGATGATGCTAATGTGTCTGTAAATTAATGAGAACACATAGCAGCTCTGAGGATCACCCTATCCACAGTGAAACATGCTATGCTAAGGGTCAGTCCTTAAAGAAAACATTCAAACACAACTGAAAGCAACATAAACCGTAACATGCCAAGTTGAAACCATGCAACTTTATGAAGTGACATCATGATTGGAAGCCTTTACGGCTCGCCGGTCAGGACATGGCACAGAGCTGCACAACTAACATCCCACACAGACAACAGCAAAGGGATGCCTAAAGACACTAGCAGTACATGCTACATATCTTCAATGTCCACTGCCAGACACATCCACTAGTATTCAAGACTCTTCCGGGAGCCTCTTCCCTGCCTCCTCACACGGTCTGAGGAAGAGCGGTGTCGTACGTACGCACCGCACTTCAGTAACGCCTGAGCCACATATGATCTCCTGTGCACACGGAACTGTGCTGCTTGTTAACTCCCTCCCGGCCTGCCCACGTATTATATCTCCTATCTAGCCTCACTCTGGCAGTCTCATTCCACCTGAAATCATTCTGGAAGTCTCTTTATCTCTCTTTACGTCTCCACCTCATTCTCAAGTGTCTCTCCTCTCCGTCTTATTCATTGATGTGATTATGGAGGGCGTGCTGCCCTGTTGGAGGGGGTTCAGGATTTAGAAGGCACCCACTGGTCGCAGCAGCTGTCACTCAGGCTGGCAGGCGGGGCTCGATCTTCAGAGAGAGGTCATACAGCGTGTCCTCGTCCATGATCAGAGTCTTATCCAGCAGGTACTCGGTCACCTGGATGGGGGGAAAGGACAGTGCTACTGACTCAGAACAGAGACTTGTGGCAGTAGTATGAATATTCATATCTATC
>JAODLL010002496.1:0-12346 GCA_026546735.1 Forbesichthys agassizii | reverse complement strand
GAGAGAGAGAGAGGGGGAGAGAGAGAGAGAGAGAGAGAGAGAGAGAGAGAGAGGGAGGGATGGAGGAGAGAGTGAGAGAGAGGGAGGGATGGAGGGAGGAGGAGACCCCTCTAGCTACCTAGAGATGGTGGGATGAGGGGGGAGAGAACAGGGGATAGAGAGAAGTAGTAGTGTGTGAGGAGAACAAGTGGAGGTTAGCTTGTGTGTGTGTGCGTGCGTGTGTGCGTGCGTGCGTGTGCATGGTAGTGGAACGCATTAAGTCTTTTGGCACCACACACTGCATAGATTGTCAAGGGCGTATATTCAGATAATAGCTCAGAGATTTTGCTCTGATATGTATTCTATAGATGCAATTTTAATATGCACCACAGGCATCCACACAAATGTACATTGGCGTGCGTCCCATCATCCTGACATTTGAAATGTCCGGCTGCGACGCCACGCAGCTCTCTTATTTTGAGTGTGGTGTTAACTATCTCTTGTCACACACAACAAGTGTTGCACGCTGCCTTTCTATGGGCAGCCTTAAAGCTACATGTCCAGTGAGAGAAGACAGCACGCTTTATTATCTTATTTCAGTGACTGGCAGCTATAGAGAATGCTGCCTGTAATGTATGGGGGGTAATGTTACGGGTACCAGAGGTGCAAAGCTCCATCAGTCAGCTAGTCCGGCACATCTGCGATATTGTAAAAACAAACAGGACAGAGAAAATATGTGTGAGCTTGTGTGCATTGTTGTTGTTTGAGATATGTCAATTGTGTATTTATAGGGTTGTATAATGTAAGATTAATATTATAATAAAAAGTGTTTAATTATTATACTAAAATTAATTGATGACTGCTGTTATTATCATCAAATGATTAAAATGCTATTTTGTGCACATACTAGGGAAGATATAAGTCAAGATATGCATAAAAAATAAAAATAAAGTGTTAAACACTTAGCAATCAATGTATATCGAGGTGGGGGGGCATATTTATGCAACAGTGAGATTGTCGAAAACACACACACACACACACACACACACACACACACACCCTTATATTGCTCCACTAGTCTCAGCCTCTTCTGTCCATCTTCGTTACGTCACATAACTCTGCGTTGAACGTCTGATACATACCTTTGTAAGCTCGACTGACCTTCCGGAAGTGAGTAAGTCGATTCTCATTGGCTGTTTGCATTATCACTCCACTGTTGTGTCTGTAAAGGACATTTCGCCAGAGTTTTATTGACAGGCAATCTGACTAATCAGAAGGAATTGATTCCCTTCAACTGGAATCACTGTCTCTCCATTAAATCTGTTCATTTTAATTGTATATTCGTGGTGAAAATGTCGAAAGAATGTTGTTATGGGACATTGTAGTCTACATATCTTTCAATTTCCCGAAGCCATGCGGAATCAGTTTTAAATTTGTAAACGTCAATCATGAACAGAAGAATGTAGTAGTCTGTCTATGTCTCTCTGATAGCTACCGGTAACTGTACTACCAGTATCGTATTCTCCCCAGTCTTCCGTCCTAAACAAAATAGATGTTTGCTACCTAAATAGTTTCACTTCACCTTAATTCTGATAGGCTTCGTGTCAATATTTCCCTTTAATTGAGAATAAAACAATCTAAAATTAAAGCGACGAATATCTTTAGATTATTTACTTAGTGTTTAGTTTAATTTAGGATTAACTATCATCACTAGTAAGCCAATTTTTCTAGATAGGCGTTTGCCGTAGTGTTGTATCAGGACCGCATAATCTGCAAAAAGCAGAGATGAGATCCCCAAGCCACCGAACCGTAACCCCTTCCTACCACGACTACCCCTCGATATCCCGTCCATGACCAACCCCCACCTGAAACGAGTCTGACTTGCTGCCGAGAATCCTTACACCGCTCACGCTTTTGACATACAAGGATTGGATTGCTCTTAAAAGAGACCCCCTCACCCTATGGCTATCCATGCTGATTAATATGTGCCATTACCGCATGGCACAGGTTAAAGTCTGACTTCTGGAAGAAACAAAGACATTTTAACAACCCACACCACGCTTGAAAGAAAGCAGTGATAAACTTATACCTCCATAAATACATCTTTAAATATCACTTAAACCAGGGATGGAACCTTGACGGTAACACAGCTAACTGTAAACTGATGTATTGTATCTACAGTTGTGCTGCAGACCTTCTTACAATGATATTATACATGAGATTAGATTAATGTTCTCTCTCAAAATCCGTCATCTAAATCAATGGTGCTATCCTTGGCGCTGCCAGACAAACTCACTGCCTCTCCTTGGTGCTGGGTTACTGGCATAGCTGTGGCAAACATAACAGGACGGACATGGTACTTTTAGCCTCTCCGTGCCGCCATGAAGATAGGTGAGGGCTAGCTAAAGAGCTAGCTAAAAGACTAAAGTTGTATGTCGTAATGTAGGTGAAGTTATCAAATGTATAGCAAATAAGCCAGCACCAACTCCATCTGCACTGCTATATATAAATATAACACACCCTCAGCAGATCCCACTTCCAACATGGACTAATAATACTAGTCGCCTGCTCCCCTCGAAATTCCATGTCACAATCTCGAGCAAGGTTTCTCAACAATGAGAATCGAATTGACGTCATTTGACGTGGCTACCCCCACCCCAACAGGGCTAAAAATAACACAAGAATGACAATAGTTCACGATGTTGCAGTATGCAACAAGGCTCAATGGTTGGGCGTCCATGTTTTCTGACATCACACCTCACACAAGCTCGAATGCATAGAAGCCGCAGGTGACGTGTTTCCCAGTTTCGACTTCTCACCTCCGACAAATGTTGAATTCAGGATGAATCACCGGGAAGCTGGAGAACACTATTAGCAATGTCAAACACTGCCTGAAATGTCGACCACCTTAGTGGAACATCTTTGAAGCCACAGCTGAGGATTTAGGCTACAGCCCCGTGTGTACGTCTGTGAGTTCCTACAAGGAGGAGGTGGGTGCCTGAGTAGTGCGCGCAGCTAAATTGTTTTAGCTGAGATTATAGTCTGGAAATCTTGTTCGCATTAGTGTTTTCACAGCCACCCTGCCGTCCAATCAGGGTGGGTTAGTGTGATGAAGTTGAAGTCAAGCGTGATTCCAAATGGTGGTAGAGCTAGATAAGGCGATCAAAGCAGTATTAACAACGCCGATTGGTTAAATGCAGTCCTATAGTTTCTAAATGAATCCAGATGTTTATGCCCAGTAGGAGGAAACGACATTCAACACCTCCAAATGGAGCATTGCCAGATCATATTCACACAGTGAATATTGGGCCTGAGTATGCATGGGTCCACAATATAATAAGTAAAGTTGAAGTTTGGAAAAATATGTGGATGATAACCTATTGACAAGCACATAAAATGCAATTAATGTGCAAATCTTAATTCTGTATCAAACTGATATCACACTTCCTCTCACACAGAAGAAAAGCACTGTTTAGGGGCTCATTGTGTTGTGGTATTTCCCAGGGGCGTGTGTGTGTGTGTGTGTGTTGGGGTGGGGGGGTGTGAGAGTGTAGGCAATAAACAATGTGCCAAACAAGCTATGCTAACCTAGAATATAGTTTTTACAATGTATATCGAACCAAGAATGTTACACATCACGCTATCAGTCTTTCTAAGATTTCACACAGTTCTCCCTCTGATCATTACAACCATTAGCAAATAAAGGCATTCACCCTTTCCTAAATGAATACAAGATCCACCCACCCTTCTGAGCATATTCTCCTCTTCATCACTTTAAAAGTGTGAGGTCCAGTCAAACGTAAACAGCTGCAAAACACACAAGACTATAAAAGCCACATGTAGACATAAGAAGACAGGTGTGTGTGTGTGCGTGCGTGCGTGCGTGCGTGCGTGGGAGGGAGGGTTCTTGTGAATGTGAGCAATAGTTATGGGCATTAAAGAATCAACTCCTTGGACACCTTCTTAACCGAAGTAAACACCCTCATAAAAGAAACAGATCCGGGAAAAACACGCTATAAGTGAAATAAGGAATGCAAATTAATTATACAATCGCTGCCGGCTATTTCATGAAGCTTTCTGAGGAATGCAAATGCTTTTCTATTCTGTTATTGTAACCAATTGTATGTTCATTACTAAAATATTCAGATTTTAATTGTGTTGTTGCTCTAAGACACATTATCCTCGAGCTATAAGGTCGGGTCATTGCCAGCAAATCTAATCAATATTAATTAGAGCAGAATTTATGATTCAAAGTCATGTTAATCATATATCGCTCACAGTTTACAGCTTTGCATGTTTTAAGTCATTTTATCATGAGATTATGATGACTCATCATGCCAGAACCACTCCAAAGGACTTCATCTTCAAATGTCTTCAGATTGCTAAACTTGCAGCCCCTGTTGACTGACCTACATGTTTTAGATGTTTCCCACTCCTCCAGACCTGATTCAAATGAATGGGTCGTCATCAGGCTTCTGCAGAGATTGATAACTACCTATCCATTTGAATTGGTAGTTCTGATATGCTAGTGGACATGATGTTTGACTCTATAGCTGAAAAGTTGTACGTTCAAGTATACTTTAGCAAGGTGCCAAACCTCCATCTGCTCGATATACTGTAGTCTGTTTTGTTTGCGTGACTTGGCTTCAGATATTACTGTACATTTGTACAAGGATCCCCCTTTCGACCCAACTTGACTTTCACTGTTTGGGATGATTTGGGATTTGTCAATACTCTTCTCTGCTGCTCTCGTCTTCTATCCTTTCTTCTCCTCTCTTGCATGGTGAATGTCATGTCTAACGTGGCGTCAACTTGTCTGATGTTGATGGGCAGATCTGACCTTTACTTCTCATGACTCATAGGCCTCGATCAGCATTTGTTGGATCGAGTCAAGTCAACCCAAAATCACGAATGATTATAGCTCCGAATACCACGTGACGTCAAATGAGACATCACCACACGCGCCAATGAGTCCGGGTTTCTTGCTCATGCATTCACAGGCAAAAGTATGTACAGTATTAACGTTTAGTTTATTTATGAGTGAAGGCTTCACAAATATATATTCTGTCTACTACAATCAATCACAGTGCTTCATGAATATTTTTGGGTATCATTCCAGTTCCAGTATAAATTGAATCTAACGCTCCTATTGGTTTAAACTGTTTGCGGGTCAAATCTGACCTGTGTTTGGGTCTATCAGAAAGACTGGAAAAACCACTTATTATAAACCATTATTATTATTATTATTATTATTATATGTATTATTATTAGTATTCTGCTAAGTAACTTATTATTCATCCAAATCCATTACTATGATCTTTTATGTATGAAAGTATGACTTTTGTCTTACTTATGAGTTGTTTTTAGTTAAAAAATAGGCACAATTGATCTATATCATTGCTTATGTATATATAATATAAAAAATATATAATATTGTATTAGCCCATGACAGGTTTATGATGAACATAATGTTTTCAAAAATAACATGGTTTTACTTACAGTACGTGTTACAATTAGAAAATATTGTTACATTTGCTGAGTTATGGGTCAAAATGTACAGCATACTTTAATATGAATAAAAGGAGACAAGTCAGTATAATTCCCCAAAACCACCACATTTGGCCAAGACTGATGTTGGTGAAACACTCCCACATGGTCAACATTTTATTTAACGTTTATTTGAATACATACATTGTGTTGTGGCCTCATAATCATAGCACCAGCTATTGGATTTTCTCCAATGTCAGAGCAAGATTGACACAACAGATAAACATAACCACTGGTATTGGTGAAGGTTATCTTATTTGCTGATGCTGTAGGCCTATTGCAGTCAACGTAGCGGATACTGGCCGATACCATTGTACGGACAACACATAGGTGCATCCCTAATGTGTGTGTGTGTGCGTGTGCATGAGATCATACATATGTGACTACTTTAAAGTGACAAGGACAAGGGAACAATGTCACAGTTTGCAATGTATAAATCTATGATTCCTGTACATGGCTATATTGTATAAGCTAATAGTCTTTCTCAGAATCACAGCATCTTGTACTGGACCACAACAATATATACAATATTAAATCCATGTTTCATGGTCTTGGCTTAATAGCATTTATTTTTACACAGTAGCTCCGGTTTGTAGAACTGTACATCGTTCCTGTCTGCTCTCCAGGTAGGTACCGGTAACCATGGCGTACCATGGCGTTTCCTGGAACATATACCGTACACAACATGATCTACAGTTTCTATTTGTCCTCGTCCGACTCTTGCTGGTGCTTTGTTCCCGGCTCATGACGCTGCTATTCCCACGTGGTTTAACTAGTGGCCATGCATGTTGAGACTATACCCTAGAAATTAGATTGAATGATGAAAAAATAAAGCAAATCATCTTAATTTATATTAAATTTCACCACTCTACTTTGCTTTCCCTGGATTATTGTCACCCTCCCAGTCTTTATTTCGCTCTCTTGGGCTTCGTCTGTGGTGCTCGTGTGTACGTGTGTAGTTGGCATATCACTGTATCTGTCTGTATTGACATTCACGCCATTTGGCAGACGCTTTTATCCAAATTGACTTACATGTAGTACATTTGTAAATAGTTGGACAGGTCATACTTGTAAGCAACTAATATTATCTCCGAATAGTTACAGCATCTTGTCATGTGTCTGCTATCATGTCAGTATCTCATTCTATCATCAAACATGCCTGAACATGGCCTGAAAACTAAAGTGCTAAATACAGTAGGCTACATTAGTATATAATAATAATAATTATTATTATAAATATAATATCTAATATGATTTTTAGAGAGAAGAATAGTATAGAAGAGAGAATAGAGAAAAGAGTTTTTAAAAAAAGGGGAAGAATCTTGAGATAATATTGAGGGCTATGAGGTGGAGAGGTCGCTAGTCGAGGTATCGAGGTAGATTGTGAAGAGGTGTGACTTGTCGCTCTTGTGTAATATGGGTAATGTTTCAGCAGTCCTGACTGTTGCCGGAAGCTCGTTCCATTTATCATGGATGACTCAACCTGCAACCTGTTAGCCACATACTAAATTATATTACTGTAACCCCTGCCTGGGGTGTACATAAATAAACTATGCCACACTTTAATTGTCTCCTAGAGCAAAGGGAGCACTGCTGAGTGCAGAAATAGACCAACAGCTTCATATCACTGAAGGGGAGGACCCTCACATTGGTCGCTACGTACCAGCCTGCTCAAAGCACTCTTTAAGGCAGGGTTAGTCATTCTCGAGCAGGTTATGGTCCACTGTATCAAAGGCTGAGGTAAGTCCAATAGCAATAAGGTAAAGGTAAAGGTGATTTTTATTGTCACATACACATACATGATTGAGGCCAGTGTCACTGGTCAATGGCACTAACTGGAGAGTGAACCCAACATGTTTTTAGATAACACAGATATCTGTGTGCAGTATATAGTAAGTGTTAAGTAATTAAAAACTTTCATAAATTCAGTTTCAGTAGTGGAATGCTCTAAATCTTGATTGTAATAATTATAATAATTGGTTGATAGTCATAGTGCTTTGCTAGAATATTTTTTTACTTAAATGAAAAAGAGAATCGAGACAACCTGTAATTATTAAGAATTTAAGAATCAAGGCTAGGTTTTTTAAGTAAGATTTTATTCACGACTTTTTTTAAATGTACGATACCAAATAAAAATGATGTATTAATTAAATTAGGTATAGAGGGCCCTATAATTAGAAATAACTGTTTAATGATTTTTCCGGGTAGTGAATCAAGTGAATCAAATTGGTGGTTTAGCTGTATTTACTAATTCTGAGAGGGTGGGACACCATATTTAAGTGTGCAAGCATATCTATGCCATCAACCATTTCGTCTTCATTTATTTGACTAGGACGGTTTGATTGGATTTGAGCTGAAGCAGTAATTTCTTCTCGAATTAAATCAATTCTATTATTAAAGCAATTCATGAAGTAATTCGCTGTGAGGACTAGATTATCAGGAGACGACCAATTCTGCAACAGAACGAAACAGGAATAAGTGTGGAACCATTTTCTCCTCAATCCTGTCTATTCCGTTTGTGTTGGAATGGAATTTTTCCCTGATGAGGGAAGGGTGGTCAGAGTCACGGTTCGCTACTGACAGCAACAGTAATTATATTACCTTATAACATTTGACATAGCTGCCCCGTGATTTTGCTGATATGCAAACCTATCGCATAGTTTATCGGTACCGTTTCCTGCTTGGACTTTTGCGGCGCATAACATTTCGGCCTTCTGATTAGTAAAAAGGTCTGTCAATCACATTCTGGCAAAGGTCCATTAGGCAGGTTTAGGCAGCCGCCAAGGGCGGGGTTCAATTTTAGGCGACATTTTGACAATTAGCTGTGCGCCCAGAATAAGCGTAAAGCTCTAAATAAAACAATTTTGTTTAAGGCAAAGCAGGGGCATTCTCGAGAACGCTCGCTAACTTCGATCTTGAATCAAAACAGTATCCCTCTCTGCAGCATTGCCACACATGTTGAAACTCATTGCGAAGCCAATAACGAGCTCACAACTTTGTAGTTGTAAGCAGTGTTCGCCATATTGCTTATATTCCTATTTAAGGAGCCAGGGCTGCGTAGAAGTATCGGATCATCGTTTCAGAAAGCACAGAGAATTGTAAGATAGAGAAATGCGAAGAGATATTTTGTTAATTTGACAAAAAGTCATCATCATTTTACAATTAGCTTGCAATAGCTGACTATAGGCTGGGTCATTGACAAAGGCTAAAGCTTATTTTACACAATATTACAAGTAATTTTTATGTTTTGACTAGGGCTGCAGAACATCCTGGACCGACGCTGGTCCTGCCTCAAGTTGAGAATAGTTTATCTCAGTACCCGCCCACTTTGCGTCGCCAACAATAAGTCGCTGAATTTCACTGATGTTCCACAGTCTCTTGTTGCTACATTGCTAGTCTCTTCCAATGTGTCTGGGGTTTTTAATAATGAAGTTGAGTCTTCGAGTATAAACACTTTCCCATATGGGTTACATTTCATTGCATACATCCTAATTTTGCAACAGTCGCCACATAGTGTGATGCAACAGTCGATGCATCACACTATGTATGAGAATGTTGGCATGGTGATGAGTGAATTAGGCCTGGGGATTGGGATAACATGAGACCTGAGCCATCAGAGATGGAAACCTGAGACGTCAACGCTGTATCGCGGTGGAACGATGTCATACCGGTTTACTAGGGCTCTTAGTCACGCTGATCAGATGATGGTATAATGCACACCACTGCTGCAGACATACCTATATGACCTCACTGAATACTGACGTGTTGTATCCATTACAAAGCAGATCAAAAGAAGATCTGTATTTTAACTAGCCTATGCCTAGCCTAGCCGGACATGGACACTGAGCTTAGGACATTGCACGTGGACACTGAGCACCAGTCCGTGAAGGAAGTCCAGGTGTTGACTGATTGTTGAAAAACATCCGATTCCATCCAATTTCATACAGCCTCTTGCCCTTGACGCGCCATACATATTTAATATGTGAGCATATGGTTCCCATCAATGGAGGTCAGCTACTCTGTGGGCTATACATCTGCCCTTTTCCCCTCAGAGGATGAGAGAATGGTGAGAGAGTTACGAGGGACTCCCAAAAGCCATCAAAAGACAATGAGACTGCCAAGGACACCAGCGTACCTGCGTAGAGTGTCTATGCTGTCTTGTACATTATCTGTCTATTTCAATGCATAACATCGTAAGGTAATGTTCTGCAATGTGGATTAACGTTGTGTGGTTTATGTCAGGGATTTTGTCCACTCAGCACTTAAAGTCCTGCACATTTGACCACCACAGAAGTGGGGTTCCTTTTATGTTAGCCCTTTACTAAGATTTCTTACATTACTTTCCTTAATGTTATTAGGGAATTTGTCTGGTTGCAGTTAGAGGATGGAGTTAAGGGGTGTCATTGATTTTCTCTGTGAAGTGTGGGCTTGCAAATCTCATTGTGACTGTAACTGTGACCAAGGGCTATTTAAATAAACTTCACTTGACTTACGATTTGTGTGAATACACAAAAAATTGTACTTAAAGATCCAATATCATTCCAATTAACTTTCATTCCCATGCCATCAAGTACATACATTTCTATCTTCAAGCTAAACATATAGATTCAGGTACATTTTACAGTAACGACACGCCATAACTTTATCGTCTATTTGACTTGGAGTGGGTGGATAAAGATGATCGGTTAAAATAGCAATGATATCAAGGTATTACAAGGTATAAGGATTACGATCTTGCTCAAGGATGCTTACTGGTACCCAATTATTTATGCTAAATTACATGTTTGGACAGATGTCAAAATTAGACCAGCCCTTGGGTCACAACGTACCACAATACTCTAATACCTGAATGTAAAATATAAATACTATGTTACGCTATCGGGACCTTTTAAATAAGTAAATATATATTACTTTCTGCCAGTCGATATCACAATAGCACACATATAAGACCAAAATAGATGCTGTATGTGCCACACACACAAACATGCTGCCAGTCCAGCTATGAAACCAAAAAAACATAGCGGCCCGGAGTGTGACGTTATTCTCTAATCAGGACACCATTACTCCACTATATATTTACATAGAAAATATATGGCTGCTGCCACAGTATATTCATGTTTCAAATATCTTATATAAGGCTATAATACGTTGTATATCATCTTCAAAATGTGAAATAGCACCGTGTATGTATGCATGCATGCATGCACAAGATTTATGCATACAAGCGGTTATTATTTATTCCTTCTATCTTCTACAGCCCAAGTTGCAGGGTGGCAGAGGTACGTGGCTGATCTTCCTAATGCACTCTGCCCGCTGCAGAGGTCATAAATTAGCCTGATGTATGAAGGGGGGGGGGGGGGGGAGGGGGGGCTGCCTATGCCAACCACATCTGCAAAGTGAGTGAAGCGAAGCAGAGGCCAGTGTCAGGCTAGTCTGGCTCTGCCCGATTGTTGCTCTCTGCTGAGATTATAGTCTGGAAACCCTTGGCGTTCGCACAGCCAAATGCCAATCAGAGACCAGTGGGCGTGGCTAATGCTGCATCCACATGGAACACGGCAGATGGCAAACACTTTCTGGAACGGGTCTGCATAAAAATCCAACGGAATGGCAGTTACTATGGCGATGTCGCATTGATTACACATTTTTTTAAATCAAAATATATTCAACACAATTATTTCGTAGTGTTTCATGTAATTATGTTTGTGTTGTATCTAGTATTCTAGTGTTGCTGCACCAAAAGTCTTACCTTCTCGTTGTCTATGTTTTCTCCGTGTGTGAGCGAGCTACGAACATCCGTTAAAGTTAACAGTTAAAATATTTGAACTTTTCAACAGCATGTGGTTTGTCATTGCCGGCGTCTGTATTTTTTTTCTGTCCTGCACTTGTCCACTAACATGATATTCGGTTTGCCGTCTGCCGTGTGATGATGTTGAAGTGAAACCACGTGTTTTTAAACATGGCCGCTGGTATGTCCCGCTAGATGAAGCGACACAAACAGTTGTAGCAGCGCTGATTGGTTAAAGGTTGTCAAATAGGTTCACATTTAATCAGAGATCCATTATGAGGCAACGACTGTGAACACTTCCAAATGGACCCTATTCACACAGTAAATTTTGGATCTGGTTGCCCCAGGAAAATTGTAAATTTGAGGTCTACACTTACACTAGGACTGTAGTAAATTTGACTGACAGCTTTCATTTCCTAAACTCAAAAATTAATTGGATTTTTTTTAAACCAGTAATAAAATATATTAGATCTCCAATATTGTGCTGAGAGAAAGATAATGGCCTCCTCTTTTAATCCTAGGCGAGTTTCTTTGCTTGGAGCTTGAAAACCTCAAAAGTGGAAGATGGAGAATGAGATTTAACCCGAGGAGACATCGCGTTTATTTTGATAATAATTCCATTCTCATTGCCCTTGAACATTGAAGGGAAGACACTCATTAAAACCTTTTGTCTTTTGCACTGCTTTACTTTATTTATTTATCATCTATTTTGTTGGAAATGTAACAGAACATAATTTAGTTTGACTGACAATTTGTTTGTATTACATCAACATTCATATTTGATTATTAATAGATTATCACACACAACTTTGTGTAATAATCTTTTTTTAATTTACAATCTAGTTGGACTTGTTTCTAATATAAATGGCTTATGTAGTGAATTAAATTATGTAAATCTGCACTTAATTTAAGAAATATCAAATAAATTTCTTGTTTTAAGTATAAGCATCCAGCATTGCACGTCGAAAGGAGCCAGTTGAGGTGGTACGGGCATCTGGTAAGGATGCCCCCTGGGTGCCTCCCTTGGGAGGTGTT
>JAODLL010002495.1:0-12347 GCA_026546735.1 Forbesichthys agassizii | reverse complement strand
GATTTAGCTAGGAGTCAGATAGGACTGAAGAAGCCAACCAACCAAGTGACGTCACGTGTTCGACGGGAGGACAAGATACTGCTACGCATGTTTGAAAAATGTAATTTACATTAGTTATTTTTAATTCTGTTTCACGTACGGTGTTTACCCTATAATAATTTTTAATAGTGAGACTTCATCTTTTAAATTAGGCAAACTATGTTTAGTGTTTCATTTCCACTTTAACTTCTTATTGTTTTAGATAACTATGACGTGTGTGCGACCAATAGGGGGTAGGCAAGTGTACTTGTGATGCGTGTTTACTACATGTGTTACTGATTTGTAATGAGCACACTGCAACATGGCAATGAAGTATTGAATCTTGAAGGCTCAGGTACACAGAGTGTTTCTTTCCTCACACTCAAAATATGAGCTTTTAAGCTGCAAAGTGAGGACAATCAAACCTTGCCAGGTGCAATCTGCAGACTGAAGATGTAACAAATGCAAAGTTATACTCTCAAAATGTCGTGCAGCACATTCTATAACAACATGAGAGCAACCTCATTGAATGTGATTCCTCTGCGTTCATTTAGGTGAGTTGTTGCCACCACACTAAAACAAACTGTCTGGTCTAACATAGTTTCAGTAAAACATTTTTTAAAGGACAGGAGACTGTTTTTGTTCGAGACAGCTCTGATTATTATTTTGTGAACTGTGGAAGCCTGCAACTCAAGAATCAGTGTGCGAGTGACAAGCGTGCAATACAGAAGCTTTGCCAGGCTGCAGCGTAAACAATTTACTTCATATTCAATCACTTCATAGTGCAACTGCAAGGAAGATAGCCTGCCTTAGCTTAGTAGTAATTACATTAAAACGTTATATTGCACTTAACGGCAACTATAGGGACTACCTGCACTTGTATTGCCTTCAGCCATTGCAATGAAACAAGTTGAGTGCCAGGTAGCCTAACTTTACAATTTGTAAGGATAGAATACATATTGCAAAACTCTATATAATTTATGGTACTTTTCTTTGCCCACTCTCCACTGAACATTTACTGTATGTGCATTGCACACTGTCACTGAACACACTGAACTAAAATGTAGATGCCATAACTTGATATGAAAATAAAGTGCATATTATGTATTCTTATACAGTATATCACTGAACACTCTGCTAGATGGAAACAAATTGGCTCTAAAGTGACATCTACAGAAGTAGAGGGACATTTAAGGACATCATGTTCTAAACACGAATAGATTGAGTTCTATTGTTCATTTTGTATTTCTATTCCTTGTATTTTCCCTTTGCTTTGTTATATCAATATGAGGATCTGTAAACTGATACCGTTTCAATACTCAGCTGTACTGTAGCACTAATCACTAACTCCTCTTCTATATCCTCTCTGTTGGGATGGTAACAGTAGTCTACTCTCTCGCAGGTCTGAGGAGGTTATGTGACTCGGAGCATAGCAGCCCAGCGGCAGAGGAGAGTGGAGAAGGTGTCGGGGAGGTGTCAGCCCCACCCCCTTCCAGGCCAGGGGTCAAGGTTCACCTGACTCCATTGGAACTGGAGGGTCTGTGGTATCTGCTGGGCAAACTGGAGTCGCTGCCATCCAATAAGAAATGCGTTCCCGCGGGGATCCACAACGCCCCTGCCCTGCTCACGCACATCAAGGTTGGTGTGCACGGTCTGTGCATCATGGTTTATCTTAACACTCTTCCAAAGAAGTACAAGCACTAATGAAATGGTCAACGAACATGTGGTGTCATGAAGACCACACGCACATTTGCTTTTTCCTCTAATTTAACGTCCTGCTGTATTGCTTCTGCTCTTTCTATACTCTCCTCTGGTTCCACCCACTTCCAGGCTCTGCTGAAAGAACATGCTAATGATATTCCCAAGCTCTCCTACACAGGAAAGCCCATCATCAAGTGGCCAAAAAGGGTGAGCGAAGCTTTCTGAAGAACCTGCTTACTTAAGACTAAACTGATGTTGTTATCTTATCACTTGACACTGAGACGCCATTCAATATGGTCAGATTTGTAACAACTTTGGAATCATTTGGTTATTCTCTCTCATGATCTTAATGGAATCTTTCTGGTATTTGGACAGTGCAGTATAGCTGTATAACCTATTTATGCTCTCTGACCCTGTTTCAGCCATCATGGTACCAGCCTCCCCCTCCCCCACCTCCGCCTCCTCGGCCCAAACTGGCCACAACCCCGGTGGTGCCGCGGCCTCAGAAACCTGCCTCGTCCATGTCTGTACTGAGACGCCGCAGGGTCAGGTGACTACAGCCAGTCTGATTTCCCTAGGGCTAATAGTGGAGACTGGTTCTCACACTAGGTCAGGGTCAATTAACCAGTTAACCATTCAGCTTCAAGCAGGCAGGAAAGTTGCTGTATCGCCATCTAGTGGCCGTTAAGGTTCTGCACGTGCTATCTTTAAGTGAGCCTGCTTATTTGAGAAGCCCCTACCTGCAGTGTCCAATTCAGGGCTCAATGTGAAACGGGGTTAAACGTTTGACCCCGCCCACATTTTACTCCACCCACCATTTGTTTTTGACCCCTGCTGCATTGGAAACAAATGAATCCTCTGGTTACAACTAGCTTAAGCCCTTCTAAAACCGTTTTATAGCGTTACAGTACAAGTACAACTTTTATTTTATTTTGAGTGAATCATAATTACACAAATATTGTGAACGTGAAACAGAAATGGCGACATAAAAAATACTAATAAAAGATTGAAATATTCACTTTTTGTTTAGCCATCATGTTTGCATTGATAACTGCGGACATGACAGCACACAAACCACTCTACCTAGTAACAATCATAGCGACCACGGATTGGGTGAAAACATCCTTAAACGCCTTATTAAATGCATGCAAACTCGTGTCGTTAAGTTTCCCAACAAATTCCTCAGTTTAGCAGCCAATGTGATAATTTTGTAGTAGGTGTTATGTAGATGGTCGTCGTGCATGTCAATCAAAATACCTGTCCTGTTAGTAGGCGGGTCTTGACGCAGTTAGCCAGCGCTGTGTCCCAGGCTTTCCCCCACGTAAAAGCAGGCTCTGCCACACTATGTGCTCAGTAACCTTTCTCCTAAACCACGTTCCCCTGGCCAGGTGTAAGCGCTGTGATGCGTGCATGAGGACCGAGTGCGGGGACTGTAACTTCTGCAGGGACATGAAGAAGTTCGGAGGACCGGGAAAGCTCAAGCAGACATGTGTGCTGCGACAATGTCTGGCTGTGAGTGTCCACCGTATATACCAGGACTGTCTGTCTGACTGACTGACTGTCTGTCAGTGTGTTGTTAACGCATGTTATCTGCTGCCTCAGCCGGGCCTTCCCCTGTCCGCGGTGTGCGAGGTGTGTAAAGAGCCCAATCAGGAAGAGACGGGAGACCTCACCCTAGTTCTGATGGAATGTTCCAACTGTGCTGAGATCGTCCACCCGGCCTGTCTCACGGTAACGTCCACTCCCATACACAAAAGGTTACTTTAAGGTTTAGCTAGCAGTTGTAAGCTAATACACTTATAATAGCTAATACAGCTAATTAGCTATTATAGCTAACACACACCAAATATCTCCAGAATCTGCTAGCTTATCATTCTGTGTGTGTGCTAAAAGATGAGTGTATTGCGTTCCTCTCTACTCCTCCCTCTACAGAGCTTATCTAGGGGCTGTGTTACACACTCGAGGAAATCTACTTTTTTGAAGTTAGAGTCGGCGTGTACATTTTCCCACCGAAGCTGCAAATTGAGCCTTGTTTTGTGTTTCTGTGGGTACGCACTGCACAGGTGCAGGGGGACGGTGTAGTAAACAATGACCTGCCCAGCTGCTGGGAATGTCCAAAGTGCATCTTGGGAATCACCGACCCAGAGGTACATAACCTTTTTAACCAGATTCACTATTTTCTACTATTTTCAGTCATATTCACTCACAAACAAACACTCTGACTCATACTCACTCTCATGGACTTTGCCTGTATTTAAATACACTGAAAACTGTCCACTCCCTGTCCAATACACACGTCCTCCTGATCACACACACGTGCACGCATACATGGCTATATGGAAAATAACAGGTGTCCTATGTTTCCTTTGTTTCTAAATTGTAATGTCAGTTGTCAGGCAGTAATGAATGGGTTGTCGGTCCCATCCGGCAGCACTGTGGTCCCCAGGGGCCCCTGGTCCTCCGGCTGGGCCCGGGGCCCCTGCCCTTGTCTCCGCTGGAGGACGAGGAGGAGGTGCACTCTGGCTTCCTCCCTCCCTCCTCTTCCTCCTCCCCTCCTTCCGTCCTGCTGCTCCTCCTCCTCCTCACTCCTATTGGTGGCGGCCCCTCTGCCCTCTCAGCCAATCAGCTCGAGACTGGTGAGAGGCCCCGCCCACTGTGTGTGCCATCCAACCATTCGTCTGACCATCCAGATGCTTTAGGGCGCGGCCACGTCACACTGAGTGGGAAGAGGAACGAGTATCACACCAGAACGATGTATTGTCCCTTCTCCTCTCTGTGGTTCAGTGTAGGCACGACACCAGCAATGCTCCGCTTCACGTGGATTTGAAACAAGCAGAATGTTTTTCGAGGCGTCTTGAAATTGAGTTTTGTGACCACAGTGAGGCGTTGTGCTCTCCAGGCTTCAGAACAGTTCTTGTGAGCCTTTATGTGAGGCTACTACATTTTGCTCTGGAGATCCTGCATTCCTTGTCATGTGTTCCTCGCTCTGTGGCGTGTATATCTCCTTCGGTGTGACATCATCAGCATGCGTCCATCTGCTTGTCCACCGGCTAGCTCATCACCGTTCTGTGCTGGCTGGCTGAAGCACCATGGGTTGTGGTCCATTGACCATCCTCTGGCCACACGGCTGAGTGAGAAGAGAGGAGTGGAGGCAGACACTGACTGAGGGAGAGCGACAAGTGGGGCGTCATCTGTGGGACCGCCAGCCTTCTGGCCCGCCTGTCCCCTTGCATGAACGGCAGACGGGGGTCCTCACATCTCCCGGCAGGCCCAGCGGAGGAACTGAGGAGAAGCTGCTCTCCTTCGTTTCACTGAGACTGTTTGTGTTGTGTTCTTGTCCCTGCAGCCTACAGCAGACAGCAGCAAAATTCTGCCAGTGGTAAGTCCTGCTTGGTGGCTTATAAGAACTACAAGTGTTGCTGTTCTGTTTGACTCACTATTATTCTCTCTGTCCTCTGTGCTCTCTCTCTCCCCTATAATTCCTTTTCTGGCCTTGTCTTTCCCTTCACCCTCCAGAAGCGGAAGTCTTCCTCGCTGCTGGACTCCCGCATTGCCAAGATATATCGCCGCCACAGACACAGCCGCGACGGGGACGACTCGGGCAGCGACGATGACGACGACGACGAAGGTTATTGCCGTGCAACCGGAGCATCCGGTCCAATGGGGAGGCAGTAGAACGTTCTAGAGCAGTGACGAGCGTTTTGTCCCCCGCAGGCTCCCGCAGGAGGAGGCTGGGCCTGCACGCCCGAGGCCACTCATCCAGGAGGGGCTACGGCGGCCACAGGAGAGGCCTGCTGAGGGGGGGCCACAGGGGGAGCCGCGGGGGCCTGTCGTCTGGCGGCCCCTCGGACCTGAGGCTGAAGCGGGGGCTGAGCGTGAGAGACGGGGCGGGGCGCAGGGGGCGGGGCGTGCGCCTCCGCGGTGGCTCCAGGATGCAGCGGCGGGTCGACTACTCCGACGAGGAGGACTCCGACGAGGAGGATGACGAGGATGACGACGACGAGGAGGAGGACAGCGAGGGCGGAGACAGGGGCCGCCACCACCACCAACAGCAGCACGTGAGGAGGAGGCGGCGGCCGGACGGTGAGGAGGACGAGGACAGCGAGGAGCAGGGCTTGGACCCCGAGGGCGAAGAGATGGACACGCTGGAGGACGAGGAGGAGGACGACGAGGAGGATGGCCGCTGGGATTCGGACCTGGAGCCCCCCGTCCTTCTGGTGTCAGATCTCAACGATGACCTGCTCAGTGGCTCCTACCTGACCGTCACGCTGCAGCGCCCCCACAAGGCCAGGAGGCACACAGGTACCCTACACACAGCAAATGCATGAATAATAATGAATGTGTCTTTGCCATACTGTCGCTAAATGAACTTTCACCCTCACTGAAACGTCCAGGATCAAACACCCCCATGACCTTTGGCCCTGAGCACAAGAATCTACTTTTTCCTAAATCCAGTCACATTTGAAACTGTCAACAAAATCAAACCCAGTATGGCTTTATAAATAAAGGTATACCAGTGACTGAACCTACGGGTCGGGTCACTAGGGAAGGCCATCCAACCCCTGCATATAAAGTGAAATGTAATGTATTTGGAATTTAAATGAAATCTCAATGCTAAAACACTGAGCAGATGCATTCATATATTAAATATTATTGCCTATGGTGTGTGCACACCGCGCTTGTAACATGCTTATTACACAGGCACAAACGTACAAAAGATACTATGAGCACAATGTGAAATATCATGAGTAGGGATGGCACCAATGCGATACTTAGATCGTAAATCGGTCCGATACTGACTTAAATAGCTGGATCGTATCGGTGACAATTGGACAGTTGTAACCGATCCATGGGGCTAATCCAATTAAATGTATTTACACGCATAGGTCTACTAAATGCATCTAAGTGCTAAAATAGAGAATAGGGATCGGTACTCTGTATCGGCCGATACCCAAAGTGCAGGTATCGGTATCAGGACTGAAAAAACGTGCCATCCCTAATCATGAGTGCGAACTGCGTACCCTACAACGTATTTTACTGATCTTGGTGTAATCTCGCTGTCGTCTAGATGATCTGCTTCAGCACTTTCACAAACCCGTGGTATAATGCCAATACAAACCATACCCAAAACAGCCATGAATAAGATTGACTGTAAGTCCAGTTCTTTTGAACCATGTGCCTGGCACACTAACCTTTTATCCACCGTCAAATGGCAAAAGTGGATTTGGATGCAGTTTGCACCTTGGAATTTAGACCGTGCGCTTACATCGTTGAAATAGGGCCCCAAAGGTGCAGATTTGCTACAATATGAGTTAGCCGATTAGTATACAAAAGTACATCACGGACAAACGACTTGACGTGTTACCATCTTGGGTCGAATGACGTCAATCGACCACAAAAATGTTGTGACAGATGTCTGTAATATACAGCGACACTTAGCTGGCCACCTAAATACAACATCACAGTTAACAATTAACTACAGCTATAAGATACTTCAGCTATCTTAGTTTAAGCATGCAAGCGGTGAATTATTTCTATAATTTGATAAATAACATGCTATTTCCAAGTGACTTCCAAGGATCAAATGAGAACGTGTGCTGTGCTGTGCCCAGGCTCCATTGTTCCCAAGCTGGAGGCTGCCATGGCCCCCAGGCCAGCCATGTTGGGGTCCAGCGGGCACCAGGTCCATCGCAAGCCTGCCGTCTCCAAACCCCTCAGAGGGAGGAGCGGTGAAGGGACGCCCGACACTGTACACAGAGGCCCTGGCAGGTAGGCTGCTGTGGTTGGCTAGAAGAACACATTTGATCGTGCACACCTAGTATGCTAGGTCATGCTACATCTCTCAATGTATCGTGTATCACACATTCGAGCACATTCTGGACCCCAATAAATGCGTTACCAATGGTGACGTTTGCTGAAGGTTGTATATATTCTATGTTCCGTCCATGTGTGTAGACTACATGTGTTAAAACGGGTACATTTAATATGCTCGTGAAATAGATGAATCACTACATTGCATTTCCTCTACTCTACTACGTTTAAAGAGGGAGAAAATGCAAACGTTAACGTTGTTTTTAATATATAGTTCTGATATAGTTGTATCTGTATTTGGCAGGCCCCGACTCCGCGGTAACCTCCACCACGGCGACCGAGGCACGAGGCACCAGGCCTCGTCGTCTTCAGACGAGGAGAGCCCCGCCCCTCACCCCTCATCCTCTCTCTCTCCTCCCACCCTGCTGTCGCTGTCCTCCTTCAAAGACGTGGGCCAGGAGGGGGGAGGGGAGAAGGAGGTGTGGGTGGCCGTGTTCAGGTACCTGAGCAGAGCCCACCTGCTCTCCTGCATGACCGTCTGTAAGGCCTGGTACAAGTGGTGAGTCCCTCCACTGGGAGCATGGCATCCACGTGCTGCACACACTGTGCTCATTACGCACACGCCACAGCTCCCCTGTCAGTTAAACACACAAAACGCCATAGGGTGCTCCCTCAGAAGCTCCGATCCACACAGTGTAAACACATTGTGAAGGCTAGCATGTTGTTGTTGTTGTTGTTGTTGTGTGCAGTCTGCACCACTTTGATTGTGTTGCTGTTTACAGAGCAGTGTAGGAGAACAGGGCTGTAAGGGTAAATTAGCGGACTGTGATAATGATTTCACTATGAAAGAATCAGTCTGCCTTCAACACAAGCTTCTTTACGTGTGTGTGTGTGTGTGTGTGTGTGTGTGTGTGTGTGGCAACAAGTGATAACACAGGTGTAGGTCATTAGCGCTCACCTGCTGCCAACACGAACACTATACGTGATAAGGAAATGTACTGTATATTAAACGTGTAAATTAAGTGAAAGTAAATGTTTCAATTGCAAATCCCCTTGTGTGACTGGTCTGTACACTAGACCTACTACTAGTACAGACCAGTAGCAGTGTAAGTGAATATGGTGCAGGTCTAATGCTACTGTTAGGTTTGAATGAGTGGCTCACTGCTGCTTCTGTGAGCAGGAGCTACGACAAGCGCCTGTGGAGCCACATGGACGTGAGCAGGTGCAGTCCCCTCAGTAACCAGTCCCTGGCAGGCATCATCAAGCGGCAGCCCACCTCCTTGGATCTGTCCTGGACGCCCCTGGCCAAGAAGCAGCTCACCTGTCTGCTCAACAGGCTCCCAGGTAGCGCATGGAGGCCATTGGAGAAATTAGTCCTGGTACCATGCAGAGTCTACAGTCTCTGTCTGTCTGTGTGTGTGTGTGTGTCCCCGTCCAGGGCTGAGAGAGCTAAGTGTAGCAGGCCTGCCCTGGTCCTGTCTGTCAGCGCTGGTCTCTCCCACTCTGCCCTGCCTGAGGCTGCTGGACCTGCGCTGGTGTGAAGGCATCAGAGACACACACATCAAAGACATAATCAGCCCACCTGGTTAGGAGCGCACGCACGCAGCCGCGTGCACAACACACACACAAGCATGGCTTGCATAGAACACAACACACATGCTCCTTACACACACCTTGCATACAACACACACACACCTTGCATACAACACACACGCATGGCTTGCTTACAGCACAAACGCACTTGAGTGATGCAGAGACATGCATTAGCTTCAGATGGGACAGAATATAATAGGAGAGAGAATGTTAAGCTAGAACTACCCCACAGCAATCGTGGGAGCGACTGCTTATCAACAGATCACTGGTTGAGCCTTTGGTGTAGCCGCTGGAATGTCATCTGATTGTAACCGAAACCCAACCTAAACCGTAACCTAACGTAAACACAACGCTCTATCAACTTTTTCTAGCTATAAAGAATTTTGCAGCAGCAGCTAGATGTCATAGAAATCGTTAGCACCTCCACCAATCAGAATCAAGGTAAACGCTATCAGGCTTTTTTGCAGTCATGTCAATGTAAAAAATACAAAAATTTAATAACATTTAGAACGTTTCCTTTCCCTAGCAGCCCAAAACAAGTAAACTCTTACTAATTGCATTTCAACATGGTAAAATGGCTACTGTACTGGATTAAACACAGTGAGTAAATAGGCTCATGTTGGCAGAGTTGTGGTTCACTGTTTACTAGCTGTCATAATAGTCCCGCAACTTCCTCATTCCATTTTTCTCGGGTGTCACGCAGACTCAGAAGGCATCTGAAAGAGCGTCCTCGCTTGAGCAACACTCATTTCAGTCATGAGCTAATTAGCCTGTCGCTAGGCAACTGTCAGTCGTTTTCCGCGCCTTGGTGTAGTTGTAGTTTTATGCTATAGGAGAGGATGTAGAGGTGGTTCATCCTGCATGTGACTATCACTCCTACCCAGAGTCGTCGTCGTGGTCCCGCAGCAGGCTGAGGAACATGGTGACCCTGCGTGTGTCTGGCCTGGAGGTGAGTGATGCCACTCTGCGGCTCCTGCAGCGCCACATGCCCCAGCTGGAGAGGTTGGACCTGGCCCACTGCAGGGACATGACAGACGCCTCCATCGCCCTGCTGGCCGCCCCCGGCACACACACACGCAACAGCCTGGCGGAGCTCACGCTGGCCGGTCAGTACACAATCACACACAATGGAACCCTGCCTGCCGACAAACGCATCCTAGAGAGTGATTACTGACTTGTTAACTGACGTGTCACTGACGTGTCAGTGACTTGTTAACTAACTTGTAAACTGACTTGTTTTGCAACAACATGCTTGGGCCATTGTATATCCAGTTAAATATTATAAAGTTCTAAATTAGATTTTAGAGCTATAAACTGTCATTTGTTAGCCTGGCTCTGCTGACTATATCTCTCATCTTAATTTCTTTCTGCTGAGATTATAGTCTGAAAACCCAGTTTGCATTAGCGTTCGCACAGCCACCCTGCTAGCGGCCCAATCAGCATGGGTTAGAGAGATGATGTTGAAGTCAAGCAAGTTTCTAAATGGTGGTAAAGCTAAATTAGGCAATCAAAACAGTTGTAGCAATGGTGATTGGTTCAGCCAATAGTTTCAAAATGAACTAGAGGTCTACGCCCAGTAGGAGGAAACCACTGTTAACACTTCCCAATGGAGTGTGGCCATACCATATTCACAAAGGGAATAAGGTCTGGTTACACCAGGCTAGTCATTTGTAGAGATGGCCCTGAATATTGGACTATTCTGTCTAAGGAGCCTGATTGGAGTAACTTGACATGCCAGATATGTGTCTGCTAGCCACATCCATCTAGAGAGCCATCCATTGAAACTTTTAAAAGGGCAGGCAAAGAAAATACGTTGTGATTGGACGAACCTGTGAACCAGCAACCTATTGGTAAATCTACTCTAAAGTCAGGAGAAAAGTGAAAACATTTTCCATTGAGAAAAGCCTTTTCTCCTCTAATACATTCTAATAAACTGGATGCTATATTCCATCACCTACATTAACCTCTGTAGGACCTGACAATTATTTATTTTTGGTCGTCTTTGTCACACCTAAACCGTAGCTTACTACAACGCTGATTGGCCACACACTAGGTTTACCGGCCTTAATAAACAATGAGTTTTCAAGCTCTTCAGAATGATAACATCCATGGTTGGTAAATGTTTTGATAAAGGCAGAATTAAGATAACTTATTGGAAAGTTTCACTACAAACCTCAGATATGAATATATATATTAACATTTAACTGTAAAATAATTACTGATTAACAGTGGAAATGTCCATATGTTGGCTCAAGCAGGCCTTCTGACTTCAGGCTTCCCGTCTGTCTGTCTCCAGGTTGCAGCCATCTGACAGACGGATGTCTGTCCTACCTAAAGCGCTTCTCCTCCCTCACGCTGCTCGACTTAAGAGGCTGCAAAAACATCAGCAGGCGCGCATGTGACGCCTTCATCTCTGACCTGTCGCACGTGGCCCTCTACTGCATGATGGAGGAGAAGCTGATCCAGCGCCTAGACTGACCTCGTGGACAACCGCCATCGTGCTTCTGAATAGAGCTTAAGGCGTCTTAGGGCATTATCGGGATTTGCACTTATGCAGAGCCCGTCACATTGGCTCACTGAACAGACTTCTCTGATAGTGTGCCACACAAACACTTGCATGCGTTCACTTGTTCATTGTTATTTTGACTTTTGTTGTTGTTTTGTTTCGTGTTTAGTAAACAAAAGATTCTAGAGGCAGTTCCTGTGTGTGCAAGATAAGTACAGTGTACTGGTATATTGCAGGTTTCTAATTCCTGAATTTCCTGTATTAAAAATAAAGACTATTAGCATATATGTGATGGCAGTGTAATGTGTAAATTGTTATTGGAGAGGAAGTCCCAGCACCACCACCCAGCGCAGCTCTCAACAGCGCTAGGACACAAACACCACAGTGCATTTCAGCTCTGACTGCAGGTGCTTTGATTCAGTCTGACACAAACACTTCCACACATCACATACATACTCATAATGCAAACCTCGTGTGCTCCTCTTCCAAGTCTCCCAGTGACGGCATTGAGCAAAGGAAGGGGTGGCAGGTGGGACATGCCATGCCTCTGTGATGGAGATAGGAGCTAGATGTGTATGCACTGGATCAGCAACATCCTCACATTGCATCTAGCATTAGTACACTGGATTCATCCATCCATCTTTATCCGCTTATCCAGAGTCGGGTCGCGGGGGCAGCAGCTTCAGCAGGGGACCCCAAACCTCCCTTTCCCGAGCCA
>JAODLL010002494.1:0-12347 GCA_026546735.1 Forbesichthys agassizii | reverse complement strand
ACTGTGAAGCACTTTGTGATTTTATCTGTGAAAGGCGCTATATAAATAAACGTTACTTACTTACTTACTTACTTACTAGTGTGGAGCAGGCGTAAGTCAGAAAAGTCAGACTAATCATGGTAATAATAATAATAATAATAATAATGGACAAAATACTGATTGCACAAAAAAAAAAAAAAAAGATGACAGCGTATCTTATTTACATAATAAATAAGAGCATAAAGAAAGATTGTTCATCGGACAAACCCAAAAATTTGATTGATGTTTGTGCTGAAGTTTATTGTTGAATATCCTATCCTCCCCCTGGCTTGCAGGTTTTAAAAAGGTTATTCTTGAATACATAAAATGTCTTTCTTACCTCTTCAACTGTCCGCCGATGACAACACGCATCCTACAGTAGCCGAATAGGCTGTTTGAAACTGCTCTGTGATCGGACACAACTAAAGATATAAATAAATACTATCGTAGGCATGAACTGAGTTTTTAGGATGAACATTCTTCCCCGGTCAGCAGGCTTTTAAAAGAGGAAACCTTGCCGTTTGATTATAGCTTTTCTTTTGTTCCCAGTCGGAAGGCCTAGTGTGATAAATTTCCACAGATTTGTTTTGTTGATGTTGTTTTTACTTAGCATGTTTCGAAGGCTATTTCTTTAGCCTATAGCATAATATTAAATACAATTTCCTTGTAGAGCTTGTTTGAAGGTAAAAGTTTGCGTTTTGGATGTGTTGCTTGGCAACGACAGTGTTGGGCAGTAGTGACGCTACTAGTCAAACTACATTATTCAGTAGCGTGGTAGTAATGGCACGGCTTTCTGAATCAAATAGCTTTTCAGTAGCAAAGCTCTTTAATGATCAAGTAGTGCGGTAGCGTCCACAGAAGCTATATTTTCCTCAAGCATTTCTGAATCTGAAGCTCAAGCTTAAATCTGATACAACTGCCAAGAATCAGTATGTGATGCCATCCCATACACGGAACTACATGTGTAGCTGACAGAAGCACTTCCCTATGATGGTGACGTAGGCCTACCAATCACTGGGCTGATGCCTGAGACTTTGATGCAGGGGATTGAGGGGGAATAAAGACAAGACTGAGTTTACGTGATAGAAAGAACAGTGAGAGCAGAGAACACAGATTATTGTTTAATAAAACAGTTGAACTGAACAATTTTGCCTGGTTATTTGTTTGACTTACACCTTTGAATGTTTGTACAATAACATGTATTTAAAAAAATATATATATTAAATGTAGTAATTTAAGTTTGCCGTGTTGCTGTAGCTTAGTTTGATACATTTCCCGTGGGGATAGCTTTAGTTTAGTGAAGCTTAATTTAACGTAGAGTAACTGGTAGCTCAGCTCACTACACATTCAATGTAGCTTGCCCAACACTGGGCAATGATCAATGCTTTCACAAGGACGCGCATCTTAAGACCAGGCGCAGCTACGACCGTGGTCAGTCAGGCTTGGTGCACTCGTGTAAATTCGAATCATGAAGTCAGACGTAGCCAAGACTGACGTAGGAGTTAAGACCAAGTTTTCTACGCCCAGCCGGTGCACTCTGCTTGTGGTCGTCTAGTTTCAACATAGAGCAAACATCTGTAGCTTCACAACATGTACAACACAAAAACATTGCAAATGTTAAAATGGCTCCAGGCATAATCTGTGTTAACACGTCTTCACATTCCAGTTGTGAGGATTAGCACTGCCCTGGCAACAGGAAACCAGGATCCCAAAAGGGGCCTGCTGCTACAATAGCATGCCATATAGGACAGGTGGATGTCTGTAATTCCCTTGTAAAGGTTATGCACATAGAGCTCAAGCTCTGGCTCGTGCAGCAACTTGTGTATTCTTATTCACGAAAAAAAAAAAAGCAAAGGGCAGATCATTGGCACAGCTGTTTTTGAGGAGGAAGCTGGGATTTGTAGTTTTATACACTGCCATGGCCAAGTGAGACTGCTAATCATCCCTTACCAGAACTGACGACCACACTTGCATCTCACGGGCTTGGCGTCTGGGTACTGCACTTTGACAACGTGATGGCAGTCTGGTGCAGGGCACCACTTTAACAGTCGATTGCACTAAGACAAAATATTAGATGCAGAATCAGAACATAGAACTACATGTTGTTTGATACGGCACGTCATAGTTTTAATGTTTTCAGAAAATCACGCTTACCTCTACAAAACTATTCGTAATTAAATGCTGGTACTTCAACTTCACTTTTGAATCTGTTATGAGTCGCCTAGAGGGAAGGTCAACAACAAAACATTTAATGGCCTCCATGTTGTCCTGTAGATTTGAAGCATAGCTCACAGAGCAATGTAACAAAACAAAACATTTCAAATAAAATGTTTTAATTTAGACCGGCATAAATTAATTTCACATGGTGTGGCACTAATTATTCACTAATTAGTGAAGTAAAAAAAAAGTAAAAAAATATAATGAAAATAAGATTGAGCAGGGCTCGACATTTATGGGTTCCCGTTGCTAGTATAAAGTCTGTGCAAAATCGCCAACTATGCACAGCCAGGTTTCCATTTACATTTAACTTTTGTATTTTTGTGTAATTTAGTATTGTAGGCTATATTTAGTTTTTTTCCCCATGCATTAGGGTTGAAACGATTACCGGTTTCAAAATAAAACACGTTCAAATTCCCAAATGTTAGTATTACTGTTTCACTTTTGGAAATAACCAGTGACTGCCTTGCCTTTTTCAGAGTGGATTCGCTCCAGCTTAGCTCTGTGTGCGGAGTGCAATAACTTCGTAAAAGGTGTTCAGCATCAACCATCAACAAGTTAGCAGCAACAGTCTTTCAGACGCAGCATGCAAACGTGGGATGGTTTTGCATTAATACAACACATAGCGGAAGGACAACACAGCACAAGAGACCGGTCAGGCTTCAGCTTGCTTCACACCACACAGAGCAAGACCAAGGTTTAGGTTTGCATTAAAAGGCAAGGTAGATGCTGTCCGCAGACGCTGCTTTTAAATTCTGATGGGAGTAAAACATTCTACCTCGCGTCTTTAAGACTTGCCCCAGAATGTGATCGATCCAACGTAGGCTAATCATTGTTGTCAACATAGCCTACTGTACATTAAAATAGCCTCATATCCATTATTCTATATAGCCTCACTGTCCCAAACAGTCTAATGTTAAAGGACTCATTCCATGAAAACCAAGTATTTCTAGTTGTTTTTGGAATTAAGCCATGTGGATGTGACACAGAGTACTAGTAAGCCTTTCAAAGTGGACTGTTAACTTCCTGGTCTGTATTGGTTAAAAAAGGGAGAGAGGCGGAGAAACAGGTGAATGAGAGAAACGTGCATTTGTTGCATAGATTACTGCAGTTTCTTTGGTAACGCCCCTATGAGGATATGGCCAGCTACGTAGTCTCAGCTAAATATGCAAGGCAAGTAACTGATGTTGATCGCCAGTTTAATGTTCAACATTTGCAGATGACCAAATCTGTAAATCTATTTTTTGATACAGTAACTGCAGGCTACCATAGCATAAACAAATTGAGTCTGCAGGACAGGCATATTATCAAGAGTGATGTGCACATCAATAACTACATTAGATTAATATAGGTTATTGTTCAGAAAATGTAAACAGATTAGAAATAGGCTGCTTAAATAATGTGTTCACTTGCTTAACCTAAACATTGCTCATTGATAAATACCAAAATTGTATCCCCTGCCTGAAACAGATCGCCGTTTTTGGTACCCCGAGTAATAATGATTTTATCTTTGTCAGTCAGTCATATCATACAAAACATTTTACGTTACATCCGTTAGATGCAAGATAGATAGATACAAGATAGAATATGTCTTTGCTTAATTTTAACATTACTTGTTTAACCGACTAGCCTATCACTTTGTGTTGTTGCTAGCAGCTAGTAACCTATCTATCATAGCCCAGTAAAGGCTGCGGTTTCGTGCCATTTAACCTTTCATTCATTAATTAATAAATACGTGCTTATGGGTACAGCGGGCAAGGATGGCTGCGATGATGTGCTATGATATAATTTAGTAGATACATGGCTGGTTATCAAAACGGAACACCGTTCCTACACAGGGCTGTGGGACCAAGCTGCTGCTGTGTTGTTGACACAAACAACAATGGACTACATTCTGCCGCCTGTATCCTTTACTGTAGTCTGCACGGCAGGGCTGAATTCATGCACAATATTAACACCTTGAAAACACTGCTGAAATTCAACCATATGTGGTCCAAAACCCATAAAACTATGTTCAACCCGCTTTTGAGTAGCCTGCACCGGTACTATTAGTAAAGCAGTTGTAGCCTCACGTCAACACAGCTAATTGGAAGTCGGGGCGGGGTGGGCAGTGACTTGTTAAATTTAAAACAGTCCCTGAAATCAGACCGTTATCTAAAGAGTTGTTGTATGATGTGTTACACATAACCTGTGGTATTTTCACCTAAGCTTGTCAACTGCATTGCATTGAGAAGTCAAGGAACTGTGTCAACAAGTATGCAAGTAAAAAGGAGCATGAAATTACTCCTTTAATAGCTCAATTAATTAATTGCATGTATTAACATAAATCATGAGAAAATATAAGGTTGTGGGGAGAGGATAACATATTTATTCATATAGCCCATTTGTTGTGATTTTCTATACCAAATTTGGTGAAATTATATTGAACGTATAAGATGTGAAAGGGTGACAATACCAATTAAAAAACAGCCTACAATATGTTAAATGTTAATAAAGATGTGTTTTTTCCTACTTGAAAAACTTACTTTTTGTTACTTCGACAGATGCATGCAAAGTTTTGGTCACAAGATTAAGGGCATACTTTACCAAACCGTGCCCGAGCTCGTTTGACCCCAAAGTGCGGTTCGTTTGACTAATGTGATCGCTCCGTACTGTGCCCGGGCGCGGCATGCTTGGTTGGACTCGGGCGCGGTACGCATCAGTGTGTTCACGTGCCTGAGGACGGTAAGTTGTTTCATTACAAACAACATGACGGCAAATGGAACACTTTGGTCTACGGCAGAAGTGAAATGTTTATTGGAAATTAGGGCAGACGAGAGTATTCAGGAGCAATTTATACATCACACAAGAACTATCTACTTACTCGTGGGTATCAAAGAACCACTGAGTAGTGTCGACAAAAGCTGAAAAAACTACGTGCTCTATATCTGAAGGTACGGGATGCACTCCGTAAATCCGGTAGCTTGTTGGACATCAAGGACATATTACAGTGGAACGATTAAGTGGACAAAATAATGATTGGCCTGAAAACAAGTAGCCAACCTAATGTTTTGGAGTAAGCATGCCCTGGCCCTGAATGTTAACTGCAGTGTGAGTGCAGGCCGGAGGGGGGACAATCGTGCTTGGGCATGGTTCAAAGAAACTGGGCCAGGTGTGAGTACGCCCTTATTGGCTTGGTGGCCTGAGTCACCAGTGGACATTTTATATTAGTCTACCTTTGAGTTTGGTGCTGGTTATACGATGCATCCTAAACCAACCATCTTGCCAGTTTGTGAGCTCAGTACAGTATGTAGGTTAAGACCATTACTGGCCACCTTAAGGCCAATTTATGCTTCTGTGTCAAAGCTTCATAGCCTGACGTGGTCCTCTCCCAAAAAAATTAACTACCCCTCCGTCCTTCCGTCGACACAGCCCACAAACGTCTTGTGGATGCAAGCCCATATGCCAGTGCTTTGTAATTAGGCATCTTAAGAACAGCGTTATGTCTACGATTGTCTACTGACAATCAACCAAAAAAAAAAAGGGGATTACGTTTTTAATCACACTAAATAAACTGTAGGAAAACACTTAATTACGTATGCCCCCTTGCCGCACCATTTGATAATTTGATCTGTGAACTGTTGTAGTCATAAATTGTTGCTAGCCTGAAATGCTGATGGATATGTCAAGATATACTGTCCTAAAACATGGTTAGTATTATGTAACCACCATGCAAGCTAAAAACAATCTTGAGTGTGGAGATAAAAGCATTAGCAACATTAAATGTGAACAATATATGCTGATACACAATAATAGTGAGATGTCTACTTTCAGCTCACGGTAGACAGATAGGCTACGGCCAAAACTAGCTTCTCCTCTCGACTTGATTTCCAACTAGTTTTCTTGGTTACCGCGATGATGAGTCCTGCCACACCCGATTGGTTGAAAAAATCTGCAGTGATGAAACCAGCGCCTTTCTGAAAAGGTCAGATATTTTCAACTAGAAGCGCTCAGAGCGGCCTCACAAAAAAGGCGCTGTGAAAAAAACGCTGGGTGCAGCGCCTTTTCTCTTAACTGCTGCATGCGGCCACATAAGTTCTATCCTCGATGGAAACAAATGAAAACGAAGACGCTGGCGCTCAGAAAAATGAACCTTGAGATTTGCTGGAAAAAAATATTTTATATGCTTAGTTATTTCAAATCATATACACTATTGTATTCACTCTACTCTGTTCTATTTTGGGTGCCTAAACAAAACATGGCACATTCATATAGTAGGGCTTTACACGCACAGTCAACATGCACAGGTCCACGTGGCTGTGCGCAGAAGCATCATATACTCACGACAACATAGGCTCGACGCAGAAGCATAAATCGGAATTCTAAGTTTAGTACAGAGGCTAGTAATCACTTCTACTCTATGCAGATGTAAAACAAAAACAATTAACGGAAGCTAAGCAATTTACAGGCAAATTACACAAATATAAAACCAGTCAGTTGTTGATTTGTATACATTTTATAGAATGACCATTACCGCTAACCAACAGGTAACATATACAACATATACTCACATGACTGTATTGTCATCAACCAAAATGTCACAGCTATGTGCAGGACAAGAAATGGTCTGGAAATACAACAAAGAATTAACATTTTTAGTAGAGCAGCTATTAAAACGATCACGTGACTGATCCATACAATATAAATTATAAATACCTGTCCCATTCCTTCCTCTATGATTTTTGTTGTCAGGTAATCTCCCCAGCACTGCATGCAGAATTTATGTCCACACTCCAGGCCAGTGAAGTACTGTTAAATAACCACCACACATTCACAGTCATTTCAACACTCCATTTACATACAGTATTTAGCAGATGCTTTTATCAAAAGACACATATCCTTAAAGTGCTTCCCACATGTTGACACAGTTCCTTGAGGTCTTAATGCAATATATGACATGCTCAGGTGGAAATACCACATTGATTAAGAACAGCAGCACAGTCCTTAACCCAGTCTATACAGCCCTTTCAAAATTGCCCTGTTTCAGTGACTTAGGTGGGTGCTTTCAACGCAAATCAACCACTGCTCACTCCAGCCCCTCTTCCGCATACTGCTGACTAGACAGGCTTCCTCTTTGCTCCATCATGGCTTGGAAACTGTTCAGTAGCCTCTGACACAGCGGTGCACCCATTTACATAGCATTTTGAGGTGGAATATTACTGCACCTTTATTCCGCATAGCGGTTCCGTGTAATAAGTACTGGAGGCATAATTGGGAGATGGGGAGTGGGGTGTGACATTTTGATAACCAGAGCCACATGTATCCACAACCAGAAGCACTGTAATTTCATGAATGAAGGTTATGGGCTACTATAGTGTCCGTTACAGTAGGGTTCAAAGAGGCAGATTAGCTACTGCAAGTAGGGATGCAACGATTAGAAATTTTGTTGGTACGATTATAGTCTGAGGAATAATCACGGTTTCACGATTATTATTATTGTAGAAAATCATGCTTAACATTTTAGATATTCTATTTTAGATATATATTAGATCTTATAAGGGCTTAACACTGCCTAGAATATTATCAATGGGCCGAGGGACAGTCAGGGCCAGACTAACTGCTGAACTGCTGATATTGCATGGTCAGGAAAAAAAGTGGTCCAAAGCTCTGTAACTTGAACTTCTAATCTAACATTAAAGCTGATTTATTAACTTGGATACAACGTATCCTAATTTATCCTCATCAAAGAACATGCAGGAACTTGTGTTAGGATAACCACCCAGATTCCAACATTATGCATGAATTTTACAACACCAGCAATGTCGTTTTGGAGAGCAATAGAATGCCCTTTCTCCTGCTTTACTGTCAATGGCCAAACTTTTAACTCACTGATACTTCATTGAGTGTTTCTTCTGGAGAAAAAAATTGCTACTAACCTGTGGAGGGAGAGGTTAATGGGGACACCCTGCCGTCCTCTTATTTTCTGGGGGTTCCAATGACCTCCCGTACTAAAAATTATAGTTCTGGTGACATTTCTTAAAAGGATAAATTTCAAATAAAACTAAAATATAGTTTCCATCCCCCAGAAATTACCTTAATAATGATAATTGCATTTTGATGCCTGAAAGGTCACTGGTATGTGTAGAAAATATAGCTGTATTTCATATAGATATTCAATTAACAATATTGATGTTTCAAATAATCCGTTATCCCCTACAGTGTACTTTGTTGACGGCCTCTAAATGTGCATAGCTCTGCTGCTGGAAAGCTAATTTAGAGCGCATATAAAGAAAATAGCTGGTCGCAGTGGACTTTGTTTAAACAATTCAGAATTCATCGTTGCTGTCTTATCTGCACTTTTTGATCCTGAGTTAGTGAAGCCAGAAATTAGTAGGCTACTTTGGTTTGATGTTTGCACATCAAACCAAATGACAACCTGATGTGAACATAGGCCTACTACTGCTATTAAAGTTAGCAAACCAAAGAAAATAATATAATTCAGGCAGATTTGATGTTAAGTAAGTTAGTTACCTGATACTCTATTTGTTTCATCACTGTGGCTGGAGGCGATACGCGTGCCATCATTGTAATAATGTGCTACAGCAATATATTAACTAAATGATGTAGCTTTAAGGTAAATACTAGCCTGCTAGCATAACTAGTTGGTTATAGCAGTTTGTCATGCACTCCTGAAGTGATTTGTACTGCGCTGCAGCCTGCAGAACTACTGCGCACGTCACTCGCACGCTGTTTCTTGCTAGTTCACACTTCACAGAGCTAAATAATCATCTGAGTTGTCTCAAAAGGATACATTCTCTATTGACCGAAAACACAGAGTGTTTTATGTATGTTTGATAGAAATAGGTAGCCACCAGCCAGTTTCTTCTGGTGTGGTGTCATTCTGTCGTGGCGCAGCATCACAACTAAATGAAGGCAGAGGAATCACATTCAGTGATGTTGCTCTCATGATAACATGTGCCACACAGCCTTTTTCGAGTTACTCTGTATTTGTCCCGTCTGCAATATGCAGATTGCGCTTGGCCATGTTTGTTTAATTGTCCTCACTGTGCAACCAAAAAGTCCCTATTTTGAGAGTGAGGAAAGAAAACACTTGGTGTAACCGAGCCTTTACACTTATAAAACCGTGGGTTTTTTAATACCGGTTAAAAGTGAAACCGGTTAATCACTGCATCCCTAACTGCAAGCACAACACAATTTGTGATTATTGGATTACAAGAATAGTTAAAGACCTATGTGCTATTTTCAGACATAAAGTTATAAATAAATATAGCTCTTCTGAGGCTGGGGGCTGATCAATGGTAGTGATGTAGGCTACTGTAATGTCATCTGTACAGAGCAGCATTATGCACAGTGAGAACAGTTTGCAAGATCCATTCATGGCCTAAAACCAGTCACTCAATGAAATGATGGTCTGTCACTTTATAGATGGCTGTAGCTGATGGTGTGAGTTAAGTACAATTATTTTACCTGGCGTCGCTATAAGTTATTGAATTTCATTGACTTTCCATGGTCTCTAGCTTGCCAGAAAAACAATGTTGCACGTTTGTGAAAGTAGTATAAGCTCTGGGTGGATATATTCAGATAGATGGAGAGGTATTATGCACAAATACATTTCATCATATACAGAGAATGGGCAGCTATCAGACCGTGAGCAGATATTTGCTTAACCACATAAAGTGTATTATGTTACAATCACTGACTACAACTTTAACTGGTTTTAATAATTTAATGTAAAATCTCTAACAGTCTTTAACATTAAATCTGCAATCTTGTTAAAAAGGAATTGAGTGCATTATACATTTAGCACACAACAACCTAAAGTGAAATTAAAATACATTTCAGGAATATCAAAACATTAGTGCAACCTCAAGTTTAACAGTCCCAACAAAATCATCGAACAGTAAAATGTGTGCAATTTGAGAAACACTAATTCTAACAGCCAGGAATAACTAAAACTAGTGCATTCTTAATAAAATCTAACACACCCACCTAAGCAGATGAATGAACTCCCCTCTCTCATGTTAGGCTGTTTTTGGACAGTTCAGTTATACCGGTACTGTATCAGACCTTTATGACAACACCGTTGTCACAGAGTAATATGGCCTACAAGTTAACGTTTGACAACACTGTCAGATCGATGAGATTGGAGAGCAAGGGGGCAAAAAACTTTTGTCTATAAATGCGCGAGAAGGAAAGAGAAGCAGCCGCTAGTGTTCTAGCATGCAGTGCTTTTAACAAGGCAGAGTGTGACAGCGCTCAAATACGGCAGATCAGCGGAGCTGCATGCTTTGTGTTTGCACATGTTGTACAATTGGCACCTCAATTGCTGCCTCTCATAGTCCATTGACGGCAACGTTTATTCAGATCCGAGTATACAGTTCTAGGTATATTTTGCCACGGTACTTATGACGGAACTTTTTGCAAACAGACGTAACCGGTGACGTCGGTTACGTCAACTAATCGTCCCAGCACTCATTAATTTACCTAACTTTATGAAAACTACGAGCAGCAAAGTAGCATAATTTATTCATATTTACCTGCATGAGACCGGGATGATGTGATAGAGCAACCGGTAGCCTACCATATAGTCATTATCATGCAGCACTGCCCAGTGCCAACCACCCATATGCTCCCTCATAATGCCACTGTCTGACCACTTACCCGGTAATGGACATTAACTATATGATGAATAGTCTACGTCATTCACAATACAATATGAAGACGTTTGAAGTTTTACGTTCACCATACACTATTGCTCGAGATATCACATTTTTAGACATGGACATGCTACACATGGTTAGAACAGTAAGATTAGGCCTATCCACAACTCAATCGTTCAGTTAGCCTAGAAAACTAGCAGCTACTTTGCTGCTAGTTTTCTAGTCGAACTGATTCAGGACATACCAGTTGGCATATGTAAACAAAAAACAAAACTTTACCTTTAAAGCAACCATTAATCCGAATATGTGTCCACATCTGCCAAGTCCTTATATTCCTTTAGTCCATCATGGTTCATTGGTAAAAATAACCAAAGCTTTTTTCCAAAAATATTAATCCAAGTTAATAATAAGGCTGCTCACTGTGCTCAATGGAGCGCAGCGGGATGTTGGCTTCCTCTGGATAGTCTTAACTAATCAGTTTGATACACTACCTGAAGATAACCGAAGTCATTTGATTGGTTATTTTTACAGTTTATTTTTACCAAGGGGCGTAAATTCAGCTCAGACTCCTCACTTCAGGAGGAGTGCAATATTGTGTTTCACCACATAGGATTGTAGGATATGAGAAACAAAGAAGATAGATTGCCCTAATTCTGTGCTGTTCCTTCAAAGAAACAGCACAGAATTACCAAAACTTTTAAACAAATTGTTATGAGCAAAATGCAACTACAGACTGAAAGGACAATGAAGCTTGGCATCCCTTGGGCTCCGGGAGGAAATGCCACTGGTTAAAATAATATTGAGCGTGAAGAACGCCTGCCACGTAAACTGCTAGACTAGATGCCAACAAAATGCCTACAAATATAATTATGAACAGCAATAATAAGCATAATATGCCCCCCCTAGTCTGAGGTGATCTAGGAGGGGAGGAATTTAAAATGTTCTTTTTAATAGGGATAAAAGGTATGGTGTGATTAGTAAATACAGGAACCTGACTCCCAAGTTGAAATAGATAGAATTCTATTCAAATGAACTCATCCTTATGTGAAGGTAAAACACAGTCAATGAGGAAAGCACATACACAGCCTAATAATCAAACCAATATTGAACAGCTGAGTACAGTTAATAGTCAATGTTCCATTTTGTTATTCATATAGATTCAAACACCTTTGTTGTGTGTTTTGTGACATAGCATATCCAAAACAGCTTTAATTAAGTCAGTTATCCCCAATTAAAAATCACTGAAATTCACCAAAAGCTAACATTAGATACAACAAAAAGCTAGGATTGTACATTATACCACACAATAGTATTGACATTATGAACACCATATCCTCCTAACGCCCTCCCCCAAATACAATGTATACCTAGACATTAGGGGTGCACGATATTGATCAAATGTGATATTGATCATGAAAATTGCAATATCGATATTAATTTCGATATTTTAAA